>PVJS01003167.1:0-77752 GCA_004027185.1 Glis glis
AAAAAAAAAAAAAAAAAATCAGAAGCTTTCTTATATGCCAATCATAAATTCACTGAAAAAGAAATCCAGAAAACATTTCCACTCACTACACCCCCCAAAACAATAAAATACTTAGGAATAAACCTAACCAAGAAGGTAAAAGACCTCTACAAGGAAAATTATAAAACATTTAAAAAAGAAATTGAAGAAGATCTTAGAAGATGGAAAGACACCCCATGCTCTTGGATAGGCAGAATAAATATAATTAAAATGGCCATTCTTCTAAAAGTGATCTACAGATTCAATGCAATACCCATTTAATTACCAAGGTCATTCTTCACAGACATAGAAAAATCAGTCCTTAAATTCATTTGGAATAACAAAAAAACCAGAATAGCCAAAGTAGTTCTCAGCAACAAGGACCATGCAGGAGGCATCACAATACCTGACATCAAACTATGCTACAGAGCCATCGTAATAAAAACAGCATGGTATTGGCACAAAAGCAGACACATAGACCAATTGAGCAGACTAGAAGACTCAGAAACAAATCCACACACTTTCAGCCAATTGATTTTTGACAAAGGAGCCAAAAACATACACTGGAAAAAATATAGCCTCTTCAACATATGGTGTTGGCAAAACTGATTAACCACATGCAGAAAAATGGAAATAAACCCCACTTTTTCACTCTGCACAAGAATCAATTCAAGATGGATCAAAGACCTAGAAATTAGATGAGAGACCTTGCAGCTACTTGAAGAGGGCATAGGTCCAACTCTTCAACACATAGGCACAGGCAAAAACTTCTTCAACAAGACCCCAAAGGCACAAGAAGTTAAAATAAGGTTCAATACATGGGATTGCATTACACTGAAGACCTTCTGTGCAGCAAGGGAAACTATCAAGAACCTCAGGAAAGAGTCGACAGAATGGGAGAAGATTTTTGCCAGCTACTCTGATAGAGGACTAATATCTAGAATATACAGAGAACTCAAGAAACTCACCACTAAAAAAACAAACAACCCAATCAAAAAATGGGCAAATAAATAGGCACTTCACAAAAGAAGAAATACAAATGACCAATAAATGTATTAAAAAATGTTCAACATCATTAGCAATCAGAGAGATGCAAATCAAAGCTACCCTGAGATTTCACCTAACCCCAATTAGAATGGCAATCATTAAAAACACAAACAATAACAAATGCTGGTGAGGATGTGGAGAAGTAGGAATTCCAATACTCTTGGTGTTGGTGGGATTGCAAATTAGTGCAACCACTTTGGAAAACAGTGTGGAGGATCCTCAGAAGACAGATTGAACCTACCATATGACCCAGCAATACCACTTCCATCCATCCAAAAGAATGGAAACCGAGCTACCAGACTAATGCATGTGTATCTATGTTTATAGCTGCACAATTCACAATTGCCAAACTATGGAACCAGTCAAGATGTCCATCAACAGATGAATGGATTACAAGACTATGGGATATGTACGCAATGGAATTTTATGCAGCCATAAAGAACAAAATTACATCATTTTCAGGGAAATGGATGGAATTAGTGAACATTATGCTTAGTGACATTAGTCAGTCACAAAAAGTGAAAAGTCGGTTGCTCTCCCTAATATGTAGAAGCTAGGGAGATTAGGGCATAGGAGGGATTCTAGACAAAGACAGAAAAAACCTTAGATGAGTAAAGAAGGCGACCCAAATGAGGGAGATGGGAGGGGGAAGGGGGAAACACCCTAATGCACAGGGTGTACATACACAAATTTATGAAAGCAAGTACTATGTTGAGCATGAGAAGGAGGGAAGGGGGATGGAATGGAGGGTAATTGTATACTTCTACCATCCTGAAACCCATCAAGATGTATAATTACAATGCACCAATAAAAAAATCACAACAGAAAAAAAAAGAAAACCAGATGGGACAGAAGTGTTGAGGAATATCTCTGCATGCCAAGGAGTCATGCAGCTGAACACGACTCCAGGATATAAAGGTGGGTCAAAGTAGACAATAATTGGGTGAGGATAAAGGAAAGAAAACCACAGCAGATGATGCTATGGAAGTAGATGACAGCTCACTCAGCCCACCAGATGCTTTCCTAATGTAGACCATGTCGCAAAAGCGAGATACAGTAGCTATGTGGGACTTCCAATGAGGACATCTGCTGTAAGTATTGTTCTGCTTAAAGCAACAAAGCTGATAAACACAGTAGTAGTAGATAGTGTGTTCTCTTCAATAACGAGTTCTATTCAGTAATGTGTAAGTGTTCTCTTGCATAGAGCCTTCCTCTAACCCAACTCAGATCTTGGAATTCTACCCAGGAACAGAGATCTCATGCAAATAAAATCCCTTTTATGTTCTTGAAAGCTCCCTCCTCTGTTGACCTTTAATAACTCCCAGTCTTTACTAAGAAAATGTCTTCACCTTCAGTCTCTTATGGGGAATTTTCTTAATTTCCTATATCCCATGCAATGCAGGACATAAAAGCTACTTTAATATTTTTTTTTAGTTCATTGCTGTCTTCCTTCCTTCCTTCCTTCCTTCCTTCCTTCCTTCCTTCCTTCCTTCTTTCCTTCCTTCCTTCCTTCCTTCCTTTTCTTCTTCTTCTTCTTCTTCTTCTTCTTCTTCTTCTTCTTCTTCTCTCTCTCTCTCTCTGTCTCTCTCTCTCTCTCTGTCTCTCTCTCTATCTCTCTCCCTCTCTTCCTCCCTCCCCTCCCTCCCTCTTTCACTGGGAATTGAACCCAGGGTCATTCTACTTCCAATATACACCCCTAGCCCTATTTTATTTTTTATTTTGAAACAGGGTCTCACTAAGTTGCTGAAGCTGGCCTTGACCCTGTGATCCTCCTCTCTCAGCCTTCCACGTACTGGCATTATAGGTGTGTACCATCATGCCCAGTCCATTGCTGCTCTTCCTAACCATTGCAAACTAGAGCTCCTGTAAGTGGAAACACTTGTTTTTACACCCATGACATCTGGCTTTGTCATGTTTATTCTTTTCATCTCTGACAATGGTACACTATTTATCCCTACTCCACTCCCATATCTCTCTTCCTTGAGCTCTCTGACCCTTGTGGATAGCTTTACCCTATATCTTAAGTCTTGCTACTATTCTGGGACCATATGATAGAGCATCTTGATCTCCCATTTCTTTGTCTTCAACTTCTAAGACTCATTTTTCCATTCCATTTCAGTCACTCCCACACCTTTCCAGTTTGAACTATGCTTTTTGTTATTTTCACTTTTAGATTCTTATATCCCACCCTTTAGCTATTTCTTCAGGTTATTCACTCCTTTATTCCCTTTAGATCTGTTTTTAGACTACATTTGGGGAACTTCTCTTTGACTACTGTATTTTTTTCAGTTTACTAAGAAAATGTTTTCTCTTCTTCTTATTCCATAGAGCTAGATTATGCTCTTCATCAGTCTGTCTATTCTCCTAACAGTAGCTTCACCTCCTAAGCCTGATTTCTTGGTTACTCTCACGTGGCCAGTTGTCAACTTTCTATACTTATGCATCCAGGCTATTGAGGAGAGTGGGGGAAACTCAGTTTCAGATTGTTGTGAATAAATACTCACACTTTATAATTTCACTAGGTCCCTAAATGCTACCCGCAACTTCTTCTATGCCATCCTAATCATCTCCCTTTCCCATTTGCTGCAGCAGGTATGTTAAACCTTCAAGGATAGTAAGGCACAAAACCATCACCCCCCTCTAATTCAAAGAGAAAATCAGGACCCTCAAGTGGAAGCTCTTAAATCTTTGTTGTTTCGATGTCAGAAAGAGTACATTTAGCTGGACATAGCAGAACTCCTTATCAAAAAAGCCTTTAAAAGTAAGGACTTTTATTATTTCATTTTCAAAAAAGTTCTGAAGTGGGGGAGTCTAGGATGAGTTCATTTGAATAACACTGTCACTGGGGACCCAGCCATCTGTCTGTGGTGGACAGATTTGAGCATGGCCCCTCATAACCTCTGGCATCTAGTATTCCTGCCTTCGTATACCCTTCCCTGTGGTGTGAGTGGGGCACAGGTCTTGCTTCTGACTAGGAGGATGACCTCCAGGACTGTTATGCAACCTTGCAGCAGACTTGCTTTGGAGACTCTCCTTTGCTAACTTTGAAGACATAAGAGGCTATGTTTTAGAGGCCTCTCTGGCAAGAAGCTAGGGGTGGTTCTAGAATATTAGGGGCAATTCCTGCCAACAGACAACAAGAAACTGGTGTCCTCAATTCTGCAGCCTCAAGGAGATGAATTCTGCCTACAGCTTGAGTAAGGTTCTAAGCTTATGGTAGCTTTCTAACTAAAGGCCATTCTTGATTCTACCTGTCCTTGACATGTACAACCAATTTGTTAACAATTCCTACTCGTCTATCTTCAAAATACAGGGAACATAACTTAGTGGCAGAACACTTGCTTAGCATGTGTGTCGCCCTGGGTTCAATCCCTAGTGCTGCAAAAAAAAAAAAAGTAACCATTGCTTATGACCTTTATGACCTCTACCAACAGTCACCTTCAACTAAGCCAGGATATTAAAGAGCCTTCCAATTGTTCTCCTACGTTCCACTCTCTCATACTTCATGGTATCATCATCAACCAACAGACAGAATGACCTTCTAAAAAACACAATAAAATCATGTCACACACCCATGCACCACTCTGAAAATCCTTACAAAATTTTTCTATCACTGCTAGAACACAATTCAAATTTTTACTATGTTCTGCAAGAGTCACTAGCTTATTACTTAACTTCATCCACTTCTACTTTGCCTGAAATCACTCTACTGCGGCCATGTTGGCTTTCTTTCCCCATTAAAACCTTTGGCTTGGTATTCTGTTTTCATGGCATTTCTCCTCTCCATTCAATTATGTAAAAGGAATTATTAGATGTTCACCCTGTGCCATACACTAACCAGATGATAGAAATTCAACTGTAAATTAAATGTTTTTAATTGAAAAAAGAAAGAAAAACATAGGTCATTGCCTAAATGAACCATCCAAATTATTAAACAGGATTCAGATGGAAGTAAATTTGGAAAATTCTCAATTAGGAGAGCCTAGCATTTATGACCCAAATTGTCATTCATCTTGCATTCCTTCAGCAACTTACAGATATATTACATAGGTCAACTATCAATTATTGGGTTAAGCAATAAGAGAATATTGCATGAATATTTTAAAAACTTTGCTCATTTTATATGAATGGTTTATGCTTCCATATAGAGTTGTTCACAGTGATTGCTTTCTCTCCTCACTCTCTCATGTAGTTGAGTGTATATTTCCTACTCTCTGGACCCAAGTCTTGACAAAGTGTAGGCTCTATCCTCAGGACATTTTTCCTACTCCTTTACCATTATTACCCAAAGTGCAAATACATGGTATCTTTTTTTGTGTGTGTGGTACCGGGGATTGAACCAGGGGCATTCTACCTTCAGGCTACACCCACAGTCCTATTTTTTATTCTTTATTTTGAAACAGAGTCTTTCGAAGTTGCGGAGGGCCTCACTAAGTAGCTGAGGCTGGCCGTGAACCCAGATCCTCCTGTCTCAGTCTCCCAAGTACTGGGATTACAAGCGTGTGCCATCATGCCCAGCTCACATGGTGTCTTTTTTTTTTTTGCGGTACCGGGGATTGAATCCAGGTACCGGGGATTGAACCCAGGGGCATTCTACCTCTGAGCTACACCCCTGGCCCTATTATTTTAATACTTTATTTTGAAACCGGGTCTCACGAAGTTGCGGAGGGCCTCACTAAGTAGAGAGAGAGAGAGAGACAGGGAGAGAGAGACAGAGAGAGAGAGAGAGAGAGAGAGAGAGCTGAGGCTGGCTGCGAACCCGGATCCTCCGGTCTCCGCCTCCCAAAGTACTGGGATTACAAGTGTGCACCACCACGCTC
This sequence comes from Glis glis, assembly GCA_004027185.1. Taxonomy (NCBI): domain Eukaryota; kingdom Metazoa; phylum Chordata; class Mammalia; order Rodentia; family Gliridae; genus Glis; species Glis glis. The sequence continues at coordinate 5,886 of PVJS01003167.1, forward strand.
GGCACATGGTATCTTTTTGTTGAATGCTTTCTGAGTTAGTTGTTTTGGTATCAGTGCTCCTTTGATATTTTATCATAGTCTTCATAATGTACCTGAAAAGTTACATATGATTATCTGATTAAGTATCTATATCATGGGAATATTTTCCCAGTCTTGGAACATGGACATACAATACTCATGCATAAGAATTTCAGAGGAATCAATGAATTTATTAAGCACTACCAGAAAAAAAGCCAAACCCCTCCATTCTACTAATTTTCTTCACTAGCACCATCTTCATTTACAAACAAAAACCCCACAATTATGAGTATTAGTGGAATATTATGATAGTTGTATATTTATGTTTATTATAAACTAATTTAAAGCACTATTTTTAATGGTGACACTGATACTTTCAGGCAGTGGGGGTGGGGGATATGGGAAAAAATGGATCAGAATGAGAAATCTGACATGAAAAAGAATTTTCCAGGCAGAAAATGTGTCTATTCCTTTTGCTTACCTATATTTCAAGAGTACATGGGTTTTGCATAAATGGGTACACGTCCCACCAATTTATCACTTGCTGATTACTTATAATAGATAATATAATCAACACACCTTGAAATATGCTTGCAACTATTTGGTGGCTTGAAAGTGACTGTTTCACAGTACTCTTTGTTATTCAGATCTCAGTGATCCTAGTGGGAGAAAGCAAAGTAGGACTGTCCTTGCATAATAGCCGGAGAAGCCTGGCCAGGGATCTGGATGTCTTAAGGATGTTCACAGAAGGATGGAGTTTGCAAAAGGACCCATGGGACCAGAGTCAAAATCAACTCTGTCAACAAAAAAACAAGGCAGTCCAATGTAAAGGCAAGTTAGATGATTGGATATTCCACATTTCTTCCCATGGGGTAATTGAAGCAAAGATAGTTTCAGTGAATAAGATCACGGGGGTTCTGGATAACTTTCTCTATAAGTGTGTGTGTGTATGTGTGTGTGTGAGATATTTAGGTTAAGGGGCTGTGAATTCTCCCTTTAGGGTACTTCCTACTAGTCTAGAATATGGACTAATTAGAAAAAATATTAAAGATAAGAGATATGCTTGTTTTTTATGCTAGCTAGCTAAACCAGACATTGTAAAGAATTCCTTTACTATTCCTTCTCTCTCAATATGGACAGATTATTTGGATTTTGAATGTATCCTCTTTATCATCTCTCAGCCAATACAAATACAAATATTACAAGGGCAATTGTGACATCCCCTATAATAATCATCCCACTCGGGGCAATAAGTTATAATTCAATCTCAATGTATACAATTCATTCTCAATATACACAACAGAATACTATTCTTTCTTATCATATCTTAGGGCATTTAAAATATCTGAATATCTATTTACTAGTCAAAAATTGCTCTCCAATTTGTTTTGACACAAGACAAACCAAATTTTGTTACAAAATATGAAGATATATGTGGAATATTTGTTGAAAGGGAAGGGAAGGGATCTTTGAATTTTCATTTATTCTGCCAATAGGCATTAATATCAAGAAAATAAATTTGATCCTGTCTCCTCCATGCATATATATATATATATATAAACTTATATATATACATATATAAACCTATGTATAACTATATATACATACATATATGTATTATACATATCCATATCCATATACATGTTTTAGTACTGAGGATTGAACCCAGGGCCTTATGAACTCAAGGCAATCACTCTACCACTGAGCTATCCTAACTCCTCTATATCTTAAATAGGTATGATATTTAAACAGGATCATAAAAGCAAATTAGTAATGTGCCCCCTTTTTCTTCCTTCTTGCTATCCCTTTGCCCCCATTCTCTGCCACATATATAACATTGTTCTTACCGGCTAGCTTGCAAAAAATGAAAAAACTAAAAAAGAAGCTTTCAGTAAATAATCCTTGACACCTCAGACTAGATGAACTCTCTCATGTATACTCCCACTGAAAATTTTCCTTTGCCCTCAGAAACTTTAAAATAGTATTTATGCTGGAGCCCAGCCCAATCATTTTCCTGGTGGGGAGAAAAAAATCTCTGTTAAAATTAGCCTGAAATCCCAGGTGCCATAGTTTGCAAACCAAAAAGAAGCAGGCATATTCTGTTTTGGGGGTGGCGTACCTTTTCCTGGTAGGATAGTGAAACTATATCAGTTGGGCAGGGTAAGAAGGTATGCTTAAAGAGAGGATGTGGAAAGACAGAATAAAGATTGGGAGATGCAAGAAGATATGGGAGGAGGGCAGATCCATTTGGGATATCCTTGCTGACCTAAAATAAGAAGCCTATCCACCTCTCTCCATAACCTAATACAAGTATGTGACTTAGATGAGGTCATTTGTTTCCTTACAGTAAGTTTATCTTGGAGGCTAGCTGACCTCTTACTTTAAAAAATGCTAAAACATTCAGAGGCATTCAATAGACATTCCTTCTCTGGGTTAAACAGGTCTAGCACTTAGGAAAGTAGAGAGGCACAGTTGAAGTAGAGCCAGTGAGAGGCAAGAGTTCTAACCCACAGAACTTTTCTTTTTATGAAAATCAGATTTCGTGTTGTATAATATATGGATATATGTAAAACTATGCATTTCACAGACACTAAAAAGCCCATATTTTGTGTTCTAATATATATTTGTAACTCTGTTATCAAAATCAATGAGATCTGTAGTTTTTTAAATGCACCAACTTTTAGAACAACATGGGAATTAAATTTACTTTTTAAAAAAGCGTTTCAATTACGTTATTTTTAATATATTTTATTGGTGCATTGCAATTGTACATTATAATGAAGTTCAGAGTGATAGAGATGTGCATGCATGCAGCACTTGATGTGTTTCTTTCTGGATCCCACCCCACTGCCTTCTCCTCCCTGGTATGGATGACTTCATATATGAACATGGCATCATTTGAACTGTTTCCTTCATCATGTCTCCCTTCTCACCTCCCTCCCCGAATCCCCTTCCACTACTTCCACTATTCTACTGGTATCTTCCCTCATTTATATGAAGTTCCTTTTGTTCTCCAATTTCTCTCTGTCTTCCACTTAGGAGAGAAAACACTAAAAAAACCCAAGAAATGTACTTTATGTGCATGTAAATATTCAAGAAGATGGCAAGTTATCAGGCTTTAAAAATATAAACCACCCCATCATTTGCAAAGATTGGCTATTCCTTTCTCCTTGTTGCTTCTCCTTATGATCTGTTTCTATCATAGGGCACAAATAGTATTACAGGGCACTGATCAAGTTAGAAGAATCAAAATAGTCCACAAGAAGCAGTCAGCTCATTTCTGCCTTCCCTATCTAAATATAAATGCCTTATCTTCCTGGTTTTGCTTATTCTGCTTCCATCCGTTAGTTTTTCCTTTATCGTACCTGCCTTTTCTCTTTTATCCTTTCCCATTATGCTATTAAAAGCATGTTCAAGTAAAACTGGTCAGAAAAAAACAAAACTCAGCATAAGTCTATAGTCATTTATTGCAGAGCTTGTCAATTATATTCATATCAATATAGATTATGTTTACATAGGTTAATTCTCCAAATTGACTTGAATTCATTATCTCTCTTATGGTTATTGTGATTCTAAAGAAAAATTCAAGTAATGACTCATTTCATCATCTCTTCCCTTTATATTTAATACTCTCTAAACACAGTCAAACAAGGGATGGCAGTCTGACATTCTTTGCAATCATTTACTTATTTCTATTAATTAGGTTCTGAGTGTACTCTGGAAAGTAGAATCTAGGAATTTTGTGACCCATACAGAAAATATGGTCTTTCTGTGAGTAATGTTTTATATTGCAAGTAATATTTGGGCTTTATGTATATGTATATATTGTCCTATAACTAAATAAATATAATGTCCTAGAAACTGTGTATCTGCTATTCATAAAGTTAAATGTTTTTTAAGTATTTATGAAACTCTTATGTGATAATTCATTTGGACATGATTGATCCACTGCAAAAGGTTACAGTAAAATTCTACACTCTGCTTATTTAATCAATGTTTTGACTTTGTGTTGCCCTTGATGCTCTATTTCATGGGATCATGATGAGGGCCACCTTCTTTATGCCGGTATCCATGCTGGAAAAAGAAGTATAGCTAAGTAGACTTGGCCTTCTTAATGTTTATACCAACCAACTGCAACCTGGCCCTGACCAATGCTCAGCATGCCTGATATTTCTCCCTCATTGACTCTTTGGCTCATTGCTCTAAAAAATGTTCCAAATCTCTTCAGCCCATAAGCTTCCAATTTTTCCTCCTCAATCTCAGTTACAGCAGATCTGTTCCTTCACTGTGCATGTTGAGATCATCCAGAAGGAGTTATTTTATTATCTCAGTGTTTCTCAAATTTCTCATGTATTCTTTCACAGAGTCTCAGGAGTGGAATCTACTTACCTCTTGTCCAAAATCCAGAACTATATTTTTACTTCATTTACTGTCCTCTTTAGGAACTCTGGGTACATGCTGCTCCTGCTGAGTTTAAGCATCTTTAATGTCATTCTCACATTTTTTTTTTTTTTTGCAGTACCAGGGATTGAACGCAGGGGCGTTCTACCTCCGCGCTAGGCCCCCGGCCCTATTTTTTTTTTATGCTTTATTTTGAAACCGGGTCTCACCAAGTTGCGGAGGGCCTCACTAAGGAGAGAGAGAGAGAGAGAGAGACAGGGAGAGAGCGAGAGCTGAGGCTGGCCGCGATCCCGGATCCTCCGGTCTCCGCCTCCCAAAGTACTGGGATTACAAGCGTGCGCCACCACGCCCGGCCTCATTCTCACATTTTTTTAAAAATTATCCATTCATTCAATTAGCAAATACTTACATAGGGCTGAGTACATTAGGAACTTGTTCATAGATAAGAAACACACAATGAGTTCTGATGCTACAGAGTTTACAAACTAATATATTTTTTATATTCATTTATTGGTACATTGTAATTATACATTTTGATACATATCAGGGTAGCAGCATCATACATGCACACATTGCTCATTTAGCCCTCCCTCAAATCCCACCCTATTCCCTCCCTCTTCCCTCCCTTTTGTGCTCCGCATAGTGATTGAGTCTTATAAGTTTGTATATATACATCATGTGCTATAGTGTGTTTCCCTCCACTCCCCTCCCAACTCCCTCAGTTAGGTCACCTTCTTTGTTCATCTAAAGTTTTCTTCTTCTTTTTAAAAAATATTTCTATAATATGGTGAGTGAAATGTGAATACCAACAAGTATTTTATTGGACTCTGATTATAGGCAGGTAATGTATTAAACTAATTATTTTTTTTTCCTTTACTCTGCAAAAAAATTTAAAAAGCTAAACTAATTTTAATATATTTCTATAGAAAAAATAAAATCTGTACAGGAAGTTTTATGCATATATTATTTTTTATCAACTATGAAACTAAGGTTTTATAAAACTAACTAGTTTGTCAGACCATATTTAACTAGATAGTGGCAAAGTTGATATCCAAACCCATGACTTTCTGATTTCAGGTGCATATACACTTAAATCATATTATACACACAATGAGAGGATGATGCATAAAATACAATGGGGGAATACCAATGTCCAACCCAGATGGGAATATTATAAAAGTCTCCATGGTGCAGCTACATCTACATGAATTACTAAATGATATCTGCATTTGGGGGAAAGGTCTTCCTCTTAGACAGACTTTCCCTGTGTTACAAATAGAGAAGAGTGCATAAAGCAAGGTGACAATCAGCAGCGTTAATGAAGCAAAAGCAATCTAGTATGAGAATGGCATAAAGTAGAAAAACAGAATAGTGGAAGATAATACTGAGAAGTAGACTGGGCCTTTTTCTTTGAGGGCTTCATGTGGCACAGAGAGTTTTGATTTCATATAAGAAGCAATTGGAAGCCAGTACAGTTTAGTTAAAAAAACCTTACAAGGTCAGATTTGTATAACTCATTGATCATTCTACCTAGAATGGGAGGGGTCAAAAAATATAAAAGGAGAAACAGAAGTTAGACAATTGTTCTAATAATCCAGGTGAGAGATGATTAATGAGGGCCGTCCAGAGCATCAAGAGGCCTGGGCTGTCATTCTGGCTCTGTTATTTACCAGCTGTGTGACTTGGGGCTAGTTTTTAACCTTTGTAATTTCTAAGTTCCTAAAATGGTATGGGAAGTAGAAACTGTCTTATAAACCTACAGAAAGGGATACAAGTCATAATCCACCTAAACGCTGAACATATTGCCTGGCATATTTTAAGTATTCAGCAAATCAGTGACCTTGTTATTGCTAATGTGGTATTTACTTGCAAAGTCAATGCCAATAACCTCCTTTTGGGGAGAAAGACATGGAGAATTAGTTCAAGTTTTTATCTTAGAAGTCAGGAGTACATGCTACAGTTGATGGAGCAAGACTCCTATACTGGGCTACTGAGATCTGGAGACACTAAGCCTATATATGAAATGGGCAACTTACTGAAGCCGTGGGACCCCACCTTCACAGGGTCATTTGGATTTCTAAACATCTAAGGGAAGCCCCTGTCCTTAAATCATAGGTATGCCATTATTTCCTTGGAATCTCCCTATTATTTATACTACTACAAGGGATGATCTTCAGATGCTGTTCAAGGCACTGTTCACAGTATACTAATTTTTTTTTTGTGTGTGTGGTACTGAGAATTGAACCCAGAGATGTTCTACCTCTGAGCTAGACCTCCAGGTCTATTTTATTTTTTATTTTGAAACAGGGTCTTGCCAAGTTGCTGAGGGTCTCTCTAAGTTGCTGAGGCTGGCCTTGAACCTGCAACTCTCCTGTCTCAGCACCCCAAGTACTGGAATTACACCATGCCCAGCTCATCCAAAAACTTTTTTTTTTTTTTTTTTTGCGGTACCGGGGATTGAACGCAGGGGCATTCTACCTCCGTGCTACTCCCACTGGCTCTATTTTTTTTATACTTTATTTTGAAACCGGGTCTCATGAAGTTGCGGAGGGCCTCACTAAGTAGAGAGAGAGAGAGAGAGAGAGAGAGGGAGAGAAAGAGAGAGAGAGAGCGCGCGCGCGTGCGTAAGCTGAGGCTGGCCGCGAACCCAGATCCTCCGGTCTCCACCTCCCAAAGTACTGGGATTACAAGCGTGCACCACCACGCCTGGCCAAAGACCATTTTATTAGTCAGATTATGCCTGGTCACAACAAACCCAGAAACCCTATATATTTTTTCCTTGCCCATGCTAAATGTTCATTTCAGGTCAACTCTGCTCTGTAGAATGGAAACTCTGGGACCTAGGCACTAAAATTTTATTTTCTATTCCTCACCAACTCTTAAAGCTTATGTCAGAAAGTGACATCTTACTTCCTTTCATATTAAGCATTGGCCAAAGCAAGTCACAAGGGCACACCACAGGGCAGCAAAATAAAATCCTACAATGGACATAAGAAGGGAACCAATTATATTTGGTAAATAGCACTAATGACTACCACAGATCACACTATACTACCCACAAGTTTGTCTACAGTGACATTTTAATCTGTGCTTTTTAAAATATTTATTTTCTTTTTTATATACTTTTATTGGTGCATTATAATTATACATCGTAGTGAGATTCAAAGTGATATATTCATACATACACACATTACTTGATGTATTTATCTCCATATCTGAAAAGCATAATGTGCAGTCTTCACTCCTCAGTAACAATAGCAAACTCCATTACGGGGCATTATTTGCTATGGGGACATTGTCTCTACCATGTATAGAGAATATCTCAGGACTTCTGCCCCAAGGAATATCAACCACCCTAGTTTGGTTCTCTTCAGTTTTTCTCAGCTCAAACTTTCTTAACAACACTAAAATCTGAGTGAAAGCCACGTTTGGTGGCACACATGTGTAATCCCAGTACTTGGGAGGCTGAGACAGAAGGATAGCAGGTTCCAGGCTAGCCATAGTAATTTAGTGAGACACTGTTTCAAAATAGAAAATAGGGCTGGGGGTGTGGCTGGCTAGGAGGTAGAATGCCGCTCTGGGTTCAATCCCCAGGACAAAAAAAAAAAAAAAAAAATCTGAGCAAAGAACTAGTAGATATCTAGATATTTGTAAATTGTGCTTTGGCCCATTAAAGCTTTTTAAGAAGTCTTTCATTAGCATCTACTGTCCCCATCCCACCCAATTCCCTAGGTGAAGAGCTCTGAAATGAGGACTAAGATGAATTCTATTAGATGGCAGAGCAGAAAATGCTTTCAACAGTGAAGAAAAAATATCATTTACAGAAATGAAATTTCAAACCTGTCATATTTTAAGCAAAAGCCAGTGAGCACACTGTCCTCCCTAGAGAACTGTGACTTGTCTAAGCTCCGGGAATAGAGAGGATCTGGCCCAAGAAGGAGGCAGAAACTGGAGAGAGCTTCTGAAACAAAGGCAAAGAGAAAGGGAAGAGGAAAAACCAAGCTGTTGTGCACCAATAGCTGTGAGCTGGAGGCCGGGGCTGGCAGGGAGGAAGCCAAGGGCACCCGTCTTTACAGTTGGATGTGATGGTTTTGCTGAATGGAGGGGCGGGGTGAAGATTTCCAACTTTAAGTATGGGCCCTTTTGTGAGTGATGGTTTCATTTGTTCAAATAGTTAACACTTGAATAAGGAGATCTATGTTGTCTAAATTTGAATAATCAGTGAACACAAAAATACATATAGCAAGTTTCAAGATACATGAACCTGGATTTGAAGAATGTTGCTTATAGAAATAGAAACACAAGAGCCATTAGTGCATAGGTGGCTGATAAATACATAGAAAGGCTGAAAGAGAAGGCTGAGGGCTCAAGTTTTCTTTGCCCTGAAAAGAAAATAAAATTTTCTTCCAGGTGAACATTGCAACTATTGTCCTCTTTCTTCTTGAGTTTCACCATTAAGTCATTGCCACATGAGTAGTTCATTCCTATTCTGTTTAGTAATTTCTCATTTTATTTCTTCATACATACTGAAAAAATAAACTAACAAAAAATGGAACTTGAAGTGTATAGTGTACATCCAAAATAAATTATGTTACCATTTATTCTACCTGCTAAGTAATTGTAAAATGACTATGTCTTAGAGTAGACTTTCTTCCACACTAGAATGCATTAGATTTTCATTACAGATGAAACTGCTAGCACACCAAAACCAATGGTTAACTATAGGATCTATTCATATATAACTGCTCTTGGTTTAATTAGCCCTGGTTGAAGTCCATAATTATGGACACTCTCTGGACCTGCATGGGCTCTATGACTGCAATAGAATTACCTCTAATGGAAGGGTCTGATATGTTATTTCAATGGAACCTAGTTTCTTGACATTTTTTTTCTTTTGGTACTGAGGATTGAATCCAGGGGCATTCTACCTCTGAGCCACACCCCCAGCCCGATTTTATTTTTTATTTTGAAACAAGGTCTCATTAAGTTGCTGAGGCTGTCCTCAAAACTACAATCTTCCTGTTACAGCCTCCCAAGTACTGGGATTACAGGTGTGCACCACCATGGCCAGCTTTGACATTAAAAAATTCATCTAGTGTTTTTTATTTTTTTTTGGTCCTGGGGATTGAACCTAGGGACATTCTACATCGGTGCTATACTCCCAGTCCTTTTTATATTTTTGAAACAGGGCCTTGATAAGTTGCTAAGGGTCTCACTATGTTGTTGAAGCTGGCCTGGAACCTGTGATCCTCCTGTCTCAGCCTCCCAAGAACTGGGATCACAGGTGTGCGCCACCACGCCTGCTATCCATCTAAGCTACAGTCATTCAGCCCAGACTTTGTCATTGCTTCTTTCATGTAGTACAGAAAGAGACTAATATGCCGGGCGTGGTGGCGCACACTTGTAATCCCAGTACTTTGGGAGGCGGAGACGGGAGGATCCGGGTTCGCGGCTAGCCTCAGCGTGCATGCGCACGTGCGCGATCTATATATATATCTCTCTCTCTCCTCTCTCCCTTCCTCCCTCTCTCTCTCTCTCTCTCTACCTAGTGAGGCCCTCCGCAACTTTGTGAGACCCGGTTTCAAAAATAAAGCATAAAAAAAAAATAGGGCCGGGGGTGTAGCGCGGAGGTAGAACGCCTCTGCGTTCAATCCCTGGTACCGCAAAAAAAAAAAAAAAACAACAACAACAAGAAAGAGACTAATACTCCTACACACAATTTTACTAACTTTTAGTGTTACATAACCATTTTTATTAACAATTATAAAGCTGTGATATATTCCCATATTTATTTTGATTTTAACCTTCCTGCAAACAACGCATTCAAGTTGTCGAGTAGCTAACCTTCATTACTAACACTTGCAATCTTAAGTGGCTTAAATGGGCATTTAAGAAAGTTTCACTTCATCCGTGTATGGCAACGCTGATGAATAACTTCTGAACAGATGTTAACGTTTAGCACATTTACTTCTTCGATGTTCATTTGAAAAGAAATCTCTTAGGCTGTAAATTATAAGACTGACAGACTGGAAGGAAGTGAAATGTCTATATTTTTCCTATCAAACACCTTTGATTTTAGAGTCAATGTCTTTAGTGAAGTCTTTGAAAGCCATTAAACATTGTTCATGCCTCTTCAATTACTCTAAGTCTTTAAAACTCCACAGGGAGGAATTGTGTTTCCAATGTCAATGGTTACACAAATCCCAAGGTTAATCCTCTTACTTTCTGAAAATATCCCTTAGAGTAAATACATGTTCTGAAAGGAAGGATGAGCTGGGATTACTCAAATTATACATGGAATAGAGCATTGTCTCATAAACTTCAGCACGCATTAGAGTCACCCGATGGGCATGTTGAAACAGACCACCAGGCCCCACCTCCAGAGAATCAAATTCAGCAAATCTGGGTTGGGAACCAAGAGACCATATTTCTGACGATTCCTGGGAGATATTGATGCTGCAGTGGTCATTCTGGGATTCACTCTTTAAGAACTATTAGTATTGAGGATAAATATGCCCAATCATCTTCCTGTGTTAAAAATTATCCAATAATTTTTAAAAGATTGGAAAGTTCTTCACACTAAATTGGAATATGGAGGATTTAAGTTTAAATTGGGTGTAGTGGTGCATGCCTGTAATTCCAGTACTTGAGAAGCTGAGGGAGGAGGATCGGGTGTTCAAGTCCAGTCTCAGCAACTTAGTGAGACCTTCAGCAAGTTAGCATGATTCTGTTTCAAAATAAAAAAATACAAAGGGCTTGTGTTCTAGCTCAAAGGTAAAATGCCCCTAGGTCCAATCCCAAGTACCAAATAAAATAAAATAAATAAATAAAATAAAATATGTACTAAAGTTTAAAAAATGTTTAATTCTCTTTATCTCAGTATTTTCCCAATTATTTGATCACAAATCCTATTTATCGTGGGTAATTCATAACAGCTTGGATGTTTCTTGAAACAGAGTTAAGAACATTCATCTTTTAGGATTTATGATGAACATCTTATAGCATGAGACTTCTGGTTCCATATGTGAGGAGCTTGGAAGTCATCATTCTGTTCTAACAAGTAAAAAACTGAACAGACTGAAAAGTTAACAACTCTCCTTTTGATCCAAAATAGAGGAGAGAGCCGGGCATGGTGGCGCACGCTTGTAACCCCAGTACTTTGGGAGGCAGAGACTGGAAGATCCGGGTTCGCGGCCAGCCTCAGCTCGCTCTCCCTCTCTCTCTCTCTCTCTCTCTCTCTCTCTACCTAGTGACGCCCTCCGCAATTTCGTGAGACCCGGTTTCAAAATAAAGTATAAAAAATAGGGCCAGGGGTGTAGCGCAAAACGCCCCCGGGTTCAATCCCAGGTACCGCAAAAAAAAAAAAAATAGAGGAGAGAAGCCAGGCATGTTGGCACATGCTTGTGATCCCAGTACTTGGGAGGCTGAGACAGGAGGATCACAGGTTTGAAGCCAGCCTCAGCAACTCAATGAGGCTCCCAGCAGCTTAGCGAGACCCTGTTTTCAAATAAAAAAATAAAATAGGTCTAGGGGTGTGGTCTGAAGTAGAAGGCCCCTGGGTTCCATTCCCAGTACCACAAAACAAAACAATAAAAATAGAAGAGAAGACCCAGGAAAATCTCTGCACTCAAGATTGGAGAGACAAACAGGCAAATACAGTATCATAGCTTACCAGAGCAGGGATTCCGGAGCTGAAACCAACATAGATAGGAAAACCTGAACCGAAGTATGAATAGCTGGGGACTCAGTGTGAGCAACTCTGATCGTTAAACATGCTGAGGCTGCTCAGGAATGGTAGGGGGTAGGCACAATATTGTGAGATTTGCCTCTAGGAGCGCAACCAAATTCCCATAGTGATTACTGAAGAAAAATCCCCCCATGCTTCTGGCAAAGGACAGGGAAGAGGAATAATTGTGAAATATGCCCAAATGCCCTGTTTTTCACAAGACCTGCTGCAGGAAAACTACTTAGCCAGACACTAACGTACTGGAGTATTATCAGAGCCTCACTGACATGAGGAGGGAAACGCCTGACTCCAGTCAACTCTAGTTTTATAAGTGGAAGAAAACTACCCAACTCCAGCCCACTGCACCCCCCCTTTCCTACAAAAGGGGGAAGACTATAACTGAGAAATGCTTATGTGTAGTTCACAATCCCGAAGTATAGACTTACCAAAAGATTGAGATCAACTCGTAAGACTACAATCACTTCCCCTCCTCCCACACCTTGGTACAACATTACTAAATGCCTGTGTACACCTCTGACTTTTACCTGGTACATTATGTCCATGTATCAAGAGAAAAATGATAAAGCATACCAAAAGATGAAAACACAATTTGAAGAGAAAAACTCAGCATCAGAAACACCCATGGTGGGGGATGTTGGGATGATCTGATTTGGAAATTAAAACAACTGTGATTAAGATGCTAAGGACTATAACAGATAAAACAGATGGTATGCAAGTACAGATGGATAGTGTAAGCACAGAGATGAAAACCCTATGATAGAACCAAGAAGTGCTAGAGATAAAAAGCACTGTGACAGAAATGAAAATTACCTTTGATATGCTTACATGATTGAGGAAAGAAACTCTGAGCTTGAGGATACACCAATAGAAACTTTGAATACTAAAAGTAAAGGAGAATAAAATCTGAATAAAACAAAAACCAGAATATCCTAGGACTATAAGACAATGGAAAATGATATAGTTTGCATATAATGTGAATGGTAGAAGAAGAAAGAGAGAAACCAAAGAAATGTTTCAAACAAAAATGAGCAAAATTTTGTCAAAGTTTTATCAGACACCAAAACTACAGATTCAGGGTGCTCAGTTAACACCAGGTAGGATAAAAATCAGAAAAGTTACATGTAGGCATATAATTCCCAAACTACAGAAAATCAAAGATAAGATAAACATTCTGAAACAATCTAGATCAGAAAGTCACCTTATTTTACAAGAAACAAAAATCAAAATTATATCACTTCTCTTCAGAAGCCATGTAAGCAATAAGAGAGTCCAGTATTTGAATTGCTAGAAAGAAAAAAATGAGAGAGAGTGAGAGAGAATGAAAATGTAAACTTAGAATTCTATACCCTGTGCCATTATCCTTCCAAAGAGAAGGTGAAATAATGATTTTCTCAAAGAAAAATTAAGGGAATTTGTTGCCAGTAGACCTACATTGCAAGGAAAGTTAAAAGAAGTTATATAGAGAGGAGGAAAATAGTAAAGTTTTAAACCTCAGATCACATAAAGACAGGAAAACCATCAGAAAAGGAAAAAGCAAAGGTAAAACAACACTTTTATTTTTCTTATTCTTAATTGAAATAATAGATAACAGGAATATTTTTGTTACCATAAAGTACTCATACTACCCATGCATAGCATAATGTTGTTTGGAAATAGACTTAGATCTGTAAATGTATACTGCATACAGAGATGGTCAGCACTCATTACATGTCACTCTTGTATTTCAGGGATATTCAAAGTTTACTTTAAAGTTATTATCTCCATCTCTGGCTGACTATATTCCATTTTCTCCCCCAAGCCAAATTTACTCAAAGGGAAATTCTTTTTTTTTCTTTTAATCCAAAGAATATATTTGTAAAGCAGTTTTCATAGACATTGTAAAAGAGATATCAAACTGGATGAAAGGAAAAAAGAAAGCTTTCATGGACTTTCAAATCAAAAGATTTTTGTTTTGAAGATTTGATTAAATATGATCAGGCAGGGTAAAGTCAGGAAGAATTCTATCCATGTTATTTTATTTAAATAATATAATCACAATATCATAATTTCCCCCAATTTTACCCCTGATTTATTTTTATTTTTATTTTATTTATTTATTTATTTATTTTTGTGGTACCGGGGATTGAACCCAGGGGCATTCTACCTCCGTGCTACACCCCCGGCCCTATTTTTTATACTTTATTTTGAAACCGGGTCTCACGAAGTTGTGGAGGGCCTCACTAAGTAGAGAGAGAGAGACACAGAGACAGAGAGAGAGAGAGAGCGCTGAGGCTGGCCGTGAACCCGGATCCTCTGGTCTCCGCCTCCCAAAGTACTGGGATTACAAGCATGCGCCACCATGCCTGGCCTGATTTATTTTTATAAAAATTATGTGAAACAGTGTTTTAGGACAGAGGAATATGAACCTGTCATTGCCAGCTTAGGCTGTTATAACGTGATATCAGAGACTATGTGGTTCACATAAGATGAATTCATTTTTCACAGTTCAAGAGGTTAGAAGGCCTGAGATCAAGGCGCGGCGCATCTGGTTTCGGGCGGGGAGCTCTCTTCCTGTTTTAAAGATGGATGACTTCTTGTCATATCCTCACATGGAGGAAAGGTGGGAGGGTGGAAGGGGCATACAGGGAGAGAAAGAAGAAGAGGAGGCATGGCAAGGGGAGGAATAAAAGAGAAGAACAGGAGAGAGGGAAGGGGTAAGAGAGGGGATGGGGAAGCACTCTTGTGTCTCATCTTATAAGGGAATGAATTCTATTCATAAGCAAGATTGATGACCTAATTTCCTCCTCCAACCCCATCTCTTAATTCCATTCTATTGAGGGGTTTCATCCTATGAATTTTGGGGAGACACAGTTAATGACAGACTCTAGTAGTGGTACCAAACTGCTCATTTTCATCACAGCAGGGAAAAAGGAGATGTTTCTGGAAAGTATAAATATTCTTTGGGGGAAAAGAAATATAGCAGGCATATTTATCATTTCATCTGTTAGTTTTGTCAAATATTTACTATCAACACAAACTTTTACTCATCACCTATCTGCACCCAATGTTTTAATTTTTCTATTTTTACATCCAAATAAGGTCAATCACTTCCTATAGAATGGGAACATTTCCATACCGCCAAAAGATGTTGATAAATATATTAATATGCTATTGCTGTAAAAATTTTTCTCATCATTCAGTATCTTAAAACAATAGACATAGCAGGATATGGTAGTGCACATCTGTAATCCCAGTACTTGGGAGGATGAGACAGGAGGATCACAGGTTCAAAGACAGAAGCACACAGTAACTTAGTGATACCTTGTTTCAAAAACAAGGTATCTGTATCTCAGATATATATCTGTATCTCAGAGGTACAGTGGCCCTGGATTCAGTCCCTAGTACTGCAAAACAAATAAACAGATATATAAATTATTAATTAATTAATAACAATAGACATTAACTATTTCACAGTTTTTGTATTTCATAGCAGGGTCCTCTGCTCATTGTGTTCCAAGGCTGCAATTTAGGTATTGGTCAGGTTATATTTTTATACGGAAGGTTAACTGAGGACAGATTTTCTTCCAACCTCTCTCAGGCTGTTGGCAAAATTCATTTTCTTGCTATTGTAGGACCAAAGGCCCTGTGTTCTCCTTCTTGTCCTGGAGGGGCTTCCTGCAAATCCTTGCCATGCTCCCTCTGCTCCTCACAAAACAAGAGATTGCTTTCTAAAGTCAGTGATGGAGAGAGCCTTTCTCAGCAAGGAAAACCTAGTCTGTTTTAAAGGAATTTCTACTAATTATGTCATGCTCACCCAAGATAATCTCCTTTTTGATTGCCACAAAATGAACTGATGTGGAATTTGTATTTTATCTACAAATTCCCTTCCTTACAGGTTGAAGCAAATCTTTCCCACTTCAAGGAGAGGATAGTATATAGGGCCAGAATACCGGAGAGTAAAGATCTCAGGGGCCATCTTAATATTTGACATACCAGAAATTTGGGTCACACATTATTTTAGTAGCAAGTTAAGTTTTTAATGGAGGGAGGAAGGACTTTAAAAGTGGTTGTCAATTAGAACAATAAATACATGGATAAGTTTAGTATGTGCCCATGATTGGGTTTCTCACCAGAGGCTACTATTTCATTGTTTTTCCAACTTCATTGAAATATACTTCATGAATAAAAATTCTGTATATTTAAGGTGTGTCTCCCAGGTGATTCATTGTTCACTGAGGTAGACTCAAATGCTTTTGATAATCACAAAATGAAACAGATAAAGGGCTTGGTTCAAGGGCACACCTGTTTATTATCTCAGAAGAAACAAGAGATAGGAGAATCACAGATCTGAGGACAGCCTCAGCAACATAGTGAGACTCTGTTTCAAAACAAAACAAAACAAAAATAAATAAAAAGGGCTGGGGCTGTGGAAGTATAGCTTGGAGGTAGAATGTTCCTGGGTTCAATTCCCAGTAATACCCCCCCACACACACACACAAAAGAAGAAATAAATAAGGTTAACTGACTGGACAGTAATGGAGGGGTTATTACAATTTGAGAATCATTCATATTTTGATTAGAGCTTATAAATATTGGTTTCAATTCCTTCATTAAAATGAGATGTTTAACTTAGAAAATAGTTTGCTTATAGGCAAGCATGGTGGTACATGCCATTATTTGGGAGGCCAAGACAGAAGGATTGCAGGTTCAAGGCCAACCTCAGCAACTTAGGAAGACCCTGTTTCAAAAAAAAAATTTTTTTTAAAGGCTGTGGGTATAGCTTGAAGGTAGAATGTCCCTGGGTTCAATTCCTACCACCTCTACTCTCAAATACTTTTCTTACTTCCTTACTTCCTCCCTTTTCAGATAATTCAGCTGTAGATAAGAGTAATAGATTTGCTACCCTAAATAGGGTGTTTAAACCTTGGGTTGCAGTAGTGGCCAAATATGGAGTATCTGAGCCAGAGAAAGAGGAAGAGGGTGTCTGTACTGGGGTGGTATCAGCAACAGATACGTACATGAGGACTAAGCATATTTACACTGATAACTATAATGAGGAGATATATTTTTCACTGTTGGAAAAAGTAGTTATAAATGTGGAAAAAGAAAACTGTAATGTTGGATTTGAATTAAATTTATCAATGTGAATTCATGGTTTTACACACACACACACACACACACACACACACACACACACACAGAGAGAAACACACACACACACATTTTCTGCCCATTGAATTGGAAGAGTCTGGCAGAAGTGACACTCAAATATCAATGAGCTCATTTAGTGCCTAGATCTTAGCTGCTAAGTACCATTGTCACTAAAAGAATCCAGGATTTCTGGAATAACTTGCTGATTCCAAGAGTGGGGCAGTGAATACATAAGATGAGCCTGGAACAGCTTGTTGTGAACAGAGTCCTCAAAGATTGTTTGGAGACATGTCAAAACAGCACAGAAAACAGCTTTAAAGAGACTGTTGAAATGTGAAATGAATTAAGCACAAAATAAAATGAATATATAAATTATATAAGCAAATCACATAAATAGAAAATAATATTTCCTTATAGTAGAAATCTGTATAATATATCTAGAAAAAATGAAAGAATTAAAATCTTACCATCTGGTAAACATCACGGAGATTGGCTGAGACAAGAATCATCTCTGAATGTTAAACATAGACATAGCAAAATCTTGACTAGAACCAAGAGAGTTACATAGTCTCCAACTGTGCTCCCATGAACAACAAACCAACAACAGCAAACTTAAATAAATGTAAAAGGAAAAAAAAGACTATTTTTTTTTTTTTTTGCGGTACCGGGGATTGAACGCGGGGTGTTCTACCTCCGCGCTACACCCCCGGCCCTATTTTTTATACTTTATTTTGAAACCGGGTCTCACGAAGTTGCAGAGGGTCTCACTAAGTAGAGAGAGAGAGAGAGAGAGAGAGAGCTGAGGCTGGCCGTGAACCCGGATCACCCGGTCTCCGCCTCTCAAAGTACTGGGATTACAAGCATGCGCCACCATGCCCGGCTTAAAAAAAATTCTATTTTTAAAGTAGAAATTCGCAGCAGACACAACCCTAATCAAGTGGCCAAATTAACATATGAATGACATTACATAAGAGGCATCAATGTCCTTTTGAGAAAAAGAGGTAAAACAATGGCATTAAGTGACCACCCACCACATGTTTTCCAAGGCTTTAGCTCATGTTCCAACTCATAAGAATAGCCAGTAAATATGGAATCACATTCTTTCTCTTGATTGTTAAAGAAATCCAGGCAGCCTGGCATAGTGGCTCACACCTATAATCCCAGTACTTGGGAGGCTGAGACAGGAGGATCAGAGATTCAAGGCCAGCCTCCGAAATTTAGTGAGACCCTCAGCAACGTAGACCCTGTTTCAAAATAAAAAATAAAATAAGGCTGGTGGATGTAGCTCAGAGGTAGAATGCCCCTGCGTTCAATTCTTGGTCACACACACACACACACACACACACACACACACACACACAAATATCCAGGCAGATAAATAAAATCCTACAGAAAAAGAAGAGGAGACAAAGCTGTAGCACAGAATAGTGGAGAAAGATGAAAGACTTTTAATGCCTGCGGCATGAAATTTTATACACAAACTTCTTGAGAGCAGAGCTCTGATTAATACTAGGAAATGCAGTTGTGGTCAACTGTGAATAACCTGGAAGCCTCAGAGTGTAGAATAATTGAAAATAATTCCTGGAGAAGATAGGAGCTAAATCCGATATTTATGAATAATTGATGGCAGTTGATAAAATATATAAAGAGAAAACACCTTATTTTCTTCAAAATTTATATTTTCTCCTTTGAATGTTGCCATCATATACTTAATTGCACTCGACATAACTAATTGATCAATGTCTAGGCTTTGTTTGTGATATTATAGAGAATATAAAACAAGCTTTCTCAGGCAAAGGACTTACCATCTGGTGGCAAAGATTAAAAAAGATGCTCCATTATTTTTACACAAAGCCAAATAAAGCCCTTTTTTGTAATTAAGAGAAAAGTGGGGGTCAGGAGGGTGAGGAAATATGACCATTAGTGTGTCCTGCTCTCTATCTGTCAGACCATTTGTAGTGTATATTGCAAAAAATTCTTCCTCCTTCCCTTGGGTCTCCATTAGTTCGACTAACACCTATATGGCTCTAAGTGCTTAACTGTATATGTTCTATTTTGTAGACAGAATATATAACAAGTTTCTGAGCAGAGAATTGGCATAATCAGACTTCTAACTTGGGGTTCCTTTTAAGGAGTGATCTAGTAAGTCCTAGGCCCACTAGACTTCATGTCTTCCACACAGTGTTTCCTGACAAAGCTTGGGTTCAGTGTCCCCCTCACAGGATGTATAGGACAGTGTACTTATAACAGATAAAGCTTCTGTAGTGCAGTGATGTGCTCACTTTCTAGATTTTCTACTAACCTATGAACTAATGGGCAGCAACCTTGTTTCACTGAATGCTCTCCTGTACTGAGCTCAATGCTTTATGCATAGGATTTTGCAATAACTCTTTTATGAGTTGAAGAATGACTACTAGTCAAAAATAATTGTAACCTAAGGCCTTGTTGTGGGGTTCAGAGGAGGTACAGGCTAGCAGTAAGGACATGACCCCACTCATCTTGACACAGTTGAGAGGAGCACTTTGTTATATAAGCATGACTAGGCAGGTCATCTTGCGCAGCTATAGATGTGTCAAAATGCAATACACATGCGCATGTCATTCTGGCATAGATGTGCACCATTTTGCCCAGAACCCTATATAGGGGACAGGTCCATAAAATAAAGCTTCTGTTGTTGTCCTCTTGGTGGTGATACCCTGTGCTTTCTTCTCTCTGGGAATCTCACCACCGAAACCTCCTCTGCAACCACAGCTGGCCCCTGACACTTGGTGTAGTTGGGAGGATGAGTTGAGTGCCCCCAGCGGCCCTTCTGGAGGAGCAGCCCTGTGAGGAACAACCCTGGATGGAGATTTGGCCCCCGGGCTCCCTGTGGTTTTGGAATATCTGGCAATGGGGACCCCACCAGAGGATTGGGACAATGTACATCCCCAGCCAGATGAGGTCTGGAGGGCGTTAGAGGTGCTGGACCCAGATGTCCCATTGGTGCATGGAGAGGCAGCTGGACGGGTGGCCTGAATGTTCCTGGTGGTGTTGTGACACACAAACTGTGACATTTAGGAGCTGATGCAAGAAGTTCACTGGCTGTGGCAATGGGAAGAAGATTTAAAGCAACATTTAGTGGCTACCAAATACTTCTCTCTTCAATAGTCCTGCAGGCTCCCCCGACAATTGGTGTATCTTGGGTACCCGGTTAGCAGGGAACCAGCTTACCTGAAGCCACATGTGGAAATGACTACTTACTAGAACCCCTGCAATGTGCAATGTGTCCTGGCGCTAATTGACGTGTATATATCCCCCAGAGCTGAGTATATCCTGGGGGTGGACATGTTACAGGGACTGACTGTGCAGACAACTTTTGAAGAATTCTGGTGTGTGTGGTAAAGACCATCACTAGAGAACATTCCCATCGTGTGCCCTTACAACTCCCCCAAGCCACGAGGATTGTGAATGTTTGGCAGTATAAATTAACAGGGGAGCAAGAGGAAATTGGATAAATAATACTGAAGCTAGAAGAGGCAAGTATAATCCACCAGACTCATAGCCCAGTGAACTCTCCCATGTGGCCAGTATGAAAACCTGATCGTTCTTGGAGCATGGCAGTGGACTATTGGGAGCTAAATAACCACCACCCTTGCATGCAGTGGTATCCAGCATTTTAGAATTGATGGATTGTCTGTTGCATGAACTGGGACAGTTCCATTATGCCATAGACATAGAAAATGCCTTTTTCTCCATTGACATTATACTAGAAAGCCAAGAACAATTTGATTTTACCTGGGGAGGGTGGCAATGGACTTTTTTGGTATTGCCCCAGGGATACCTTCATAGTTCTACCTTGTGTCATGGTCTCGAGGCACAGGGTTTAGCCTCCTGGTGGAAGCCTGAGGCTGTATGGTGGTTTCATTATATTGATGATATTATCCTAACCTCTGATTCTCTTGCAGAATTAGAAGCAACTGTAGGCGGCCTCCAAGCTGCTCTCCAAGAATGGGGGTGGGCTACCAATGAGGACAAGGTCCAGTGACCTGGGTATTCTGTCAAATTCTTGGGAGTTGTCTAGTCAGGTAAGACAAAGATGATACCCAAAGCAGTGATAGACAAGATACATGGCTTTTCTCAACTGGGAAAGGTCAAACAGTTACTGACATATCTGTGTCTTTTGGGGTTTTGGCGATTGAGTTTTAGTCACAGCTATGGAAAGGGGCAAAGGTATGATTCTCTTTCATTGAAAAACAGCGCCATATATGCTGCCCTCTTAGCTTGTGAACCCATTACAGGTGCTGGGTCAGTAATGATGCAGACCACATACTCTATTGAAGGCTGGTTATGGTCTTGGACTTATGCCCCTCGGACAGGGGTAGCATGAATGCCCACTCTGACCAAGTGGGACATGCATTTAGAGCATTGAGAACAGGTTTTTGGTATCTATTTGTCTAATTAGCTACATACTCTGCTGGGGCCAATGATTTTCCAAGCAACAGCTCCCTTGGAACCCACAGAAAGAGGAGATGCCCTAAGTTCCTAAGAGGAAGGGAAAGCCCCAGTACCCACAAAAGCATGGTATACCCACAGAAGTGGGAGATGCCCTAAGTCCTTATGAAGAAGAGAGAGCTCCTATACCCATGGAAGTATGGTATACTGATGGCTTCTGACATGGGCAGTCACCCACGTGAGTGGCTGTGGCTACTTACAGAGATTTTTGGTATGAGACTGGTACCAGATGCTTTAGCCAATGGGCTGAGCTCTGAGTGTTTTGGTTAGTCCTCATGGAGGAGACTGGGCCATTGCATGTCTGTATCAACAGCTGAGCAGTCTACAGAGGGCTAACCTTGTGGCTGCCCCAATGGGCAGCACAAAACTAGTTGATTTGGCACTGCCCATTGTGGGACAAAAATATATGGGAAGACTTGTGAAAATGAGACCTCTCTCTGGGAAGGAGCTATTATATGTCATGTCCTGGGGCATAGGCATTTAAAGTCCCTCAGAAATAATGCTGCCAATGCTGTAGCTCAAGTTCAAGCTCTCTGGCTACCCCTGGAGCCCTTGTAGGCAGCACCAAGGCTACATAAGAAGCTAGGGAATGTAGGCACCTGCACCATGTTGCTTGTAGCCCGGTGGTAGGGATTGCCTCTTACCCAGGCTTAAGTGCAAGATGCTGTCCAGCAGTGTCCTTGGTGTTTAGAACACCACCCATAGTGATGTGGGGTTCCTACAACCCTGGGACACATTCCTTGAGGTACTCAGCATTTATAGGAATGGCAGGTTGACTATATTGGCCCACTGGTGATGGATCAGGGACTCTGGTATATTCTGATGGCTGTGGATATGGCTACAGGTTTGGGTTTTGCCTACCCTGTAGCACAGGCCAACCAGCAACTTACTGTAGCCACCCTTGAACAACTGTCAGAGGCCTGTGGTCAGCCCTTTGTAGTGACAAGAGACAGAGGTACCCATTTTACAGGCTAACAGGTACAGACCTGGGCTAAAGACAGTGACATACAGTGGTAGTTACATGTTCCCTGCTGGCCCCAAACAGCTAGAATAATCAAACACTTTAACGGACTCCTAAAAGAGAAGCTGAAGGCCGTGGCCCCCATTGGAAGAGGTGGCAGGCACAAGGACCTGTGGTAGTGAGGCTTTTAAGTTAGCAACCTCGCCACACTGGGCAGGCCTCCTTAGATAAGGTAATAGAGAAATGCCCTGCATTTTGAAGGTAACAGAAAGCTTTGAGGAACCCTGATTGTGACCAGAGGTGAGAGAAGGAGCCCTCTTACTCTCTGCACATAAACCCTTAGCCCTGGGGTGGCAAGATGTCTGGGAGTTGCTCTGGCATGAACAGGTGTCTCAGGAGCCATGGGTTGCAACTACTGGAACCATGGGGCCTGGGACAGAAGGCCCAGTTACAACTGGACCTTTGGATAGTTGTCTGGCCCTGCCAATTATGGGTCACACTTTCCCCATGGATGGAAGGCACAATTTTGAAAGATACACAGGTAAGTCATAAGACAATTGCATATTTCCTTTTATTCCATGGAAGATGTGCAAAATTCTTTACCTCCTACCCAGGGTGCTTTGGTGTGGTAGCATTGCCCTGGAGTGGCCACTATTCTGGTCACTGATCTCTCGCAAGACTAGCATGTTGCCTGCATCTTCCTGGAAGGAAAGGACTTATCTATGATGGTCTGTCTCTCTGCTTTGTCCTACCATCCAGGTTAATGGCAGGGAATAGCCTGCTTTCCTAGGCACACACTTTTGAAAGACTGCACAATACCTTCCATTGCTGGGTCTGCACTGAGCTACCACTGGAAGCAGCTGAAGGTGTCTCGTGATGAATCGCCTGGATACTGCAGACAACTGGACTACCTTATGAATATGGAACCATAGCAGCCCAGAATGGGATGAGTGACATCACATAATAGAGGACTTGTTGTGGCTAAACTGTAATAATGGCCCCCCACCCCTTGTTGGGATATGCTATAGAAAACAAGTGGGGCTGGTTAACAGGGGAACATGTAGAACTTGCAAGCATAGTATCTTTTTATATAGAACATGTGAACCAGTCTGTAATTAATCAAATTGCTGGATGGTTGACCCTTGAACTATGTCAGAATTTCACTCATTTCTCGGACATCAACTGGTGGTGGATGAGCAGAAACTAATAGGGACCAAGCCCACTGATTCCCTCCCAGATGGCTATCTCTGGTTTTTGGACATCATGGCTGGCCATACCTCCCTGCCCATTGGTCAGGAAGGTGTACCTGGGGAAGGCTGTATATACAGGGATGAATACTCCCAACTCTTCCCCATAAGCCTAATAACTGGGACCTCGTATATCACTGTTGACACCCTGTGTGCCTGACTGTGTGGTGGTTCTACCCATCAGCCTTGTTCATTCTGGGGTGGTACTATATATGTAGAACTATAGGTAGAAGCCTTAGCCCAACATGTTGCAGAAGCTTTAAATATATCCTGTCAGGCTCTTTCCCTTTTAATGGACAAAACCACCCAGATGTGGAAGGTGGTTTTGCAGAACAGAATGGTGTTAGATTTCCTCGCTGCTGCTCAGGGTGGAACATGTGCTCTTCTCCATGCAGAGTGCTGCGTGTACATTCCAGACCACCAGCCGCAGGTACAGCAAGACTTAGCAGAGATGGATGCAGAGGTACAAGCTATTGAATATTACAGAAGGACCCACTTACAACCTGGTGGAACTCACTGAGCTCATCCTAGAGATGGGCATTGACTGTTCATGTGTGTGGCTGGAGGACTAATAGTCACCTGTTGCACTCACCATTGCTGTTGTGGTCTTTGGGCTCAATGCTATGCTCTCTGGGTCAGGTCGTGCAGCGCCACCCTGTAGGGGTTGGAGTGTGGGGCCCAGGGAAGGTACAGGCTGGTGGTAAAGACATGACATTGCTCATCTTATGCAGCCACAGATGAGTGCATAGTTATACAGGCATGGCTAGACAGGTCATCCCGCGCAGCTGCAGATGTGTCAAAACACAATATGCATGTGCATGTCATGCTGGCATGAACATGTGCCATTTTGCCCAAGACTCTATATAGGGAACAGGTCTGTAAAATAAAACTGCTGTTTTTTTCTCCTCTTGATGGCAACTCTGTCTATTACCTTCTCTCTGGGGATCTCACTGCAGAAACCTCCTCTGCAACCATAGCTGGCCTCTGACACTTGTAAACTCAGAAATTTCTTCCACTTCAAGAATCACTTATGGATTATGTGAAATTTGAAACCATTTTAAAGGATGGGTATTATTTGAAAAGGGAATCTAAACTTATGTGACAAAGACATTCAAAGGCAAGGTGTGCTATTTTAAACAGATTTAAATAGATTGAGAGTTTAATCAAAATGAAGTATATACTTCTCAGGTAATATGTTAGATATGGAAACTTGGGATGTTAGATATGTTTTTGGAATGAAAACTTGGGGTTAGGTTTAGAAGATATGAATATTATGCTTAGAATGATAAACTCTTTTGTTATAGGTCATGAGGACCGACACAAAAGTTCATAAAAGGAGATTTGCATTGCTGGAACTCAGAATTGGTATTCATTCATTGCTTCAATATTTGTTTTTTGGGTGTTTCCTTTGTTCCAATCACTGTGTCAGATTTCTAGAGATGAAACATAATTATCATGGCAGTCACTCTGATATATATGTAAGAAGTAGAGAACTAGGAGAGAAAACATGCTGTCATAGTTTGGATTTGGAATGTGCCCCAGAGGCTCATTCGTGGAAGACTTGATCCCAATGCATCGGTGTCCAGAGGTGGGGTCTTTTGAAGGGTGATTGGATCACTGCAGCTCTAACTTTACCAATGGATTAATCCAATGATGGATTTATATTTTGATGACTTTTTTCGGAGGTGGTAGAAACTGTAGGAAGTGGAGCCTCATTGGAGGGAGTAGGTGACTGGAGGCTTTCCCTAGAAGGGTATATTCTTTTCCCAGAGCCCTTTATCTCTCTTTCCTCTACCATGCCCTCAGCCATGATGTTCTACCTCCCCTCAGGTCCAAAGCAATGAAGCCAGCCAGTCAACCATGGACTAAAACCTCTGAAACCAGGAGGCAAAATAAGTGTTTCTCCTTTGTATTGTCTTTTTCAGGTATTGGTCACAGCAAGGACCAGCTTACTAATGCACATGCTAATTTTAATAGTATTGAAATAATCTAGTGAGAAGAAATGAGTTTTAAGATACTGGCAGAGGAAAAATTTTAAGTTATTTTAATAAGAATAATATAATTTATAAAAAGTAAATAGATATATACTTTGAGAAGATCTATAAACTGAGACCAGGCAATTCTTTTGTAGAATAACTTTGTACTATATCAGTTGTTGATAGTGAGTCGCGAATCTTCCTGTTCTATTCATGGTCAGTGAAACTAAGGAACAGATACCTAATGGGTCAAAGCTATTTATTGTGTTCATGAACAGAAAGGAAAAAACATGTATATATGGCATAAATTGTATAGTTCCTTCCACTTCATTTTTCTGTCATTGGTTCTAGATGGGGAGAAGTTTTTTTTTGCCTCAGGAATACTGCACCCTCTGGTGGAGTGGTGGTAATGGCTGGTTCTGAGGGTACCTTCTCTATGCAGAGGCCCCCACTTCTCTACAGCCAGGGAGAACCTGAGGGTTGGTGTTGGGTTTTATTTCTGCCTATTGGGATGGTCTAACCCAAGTAGTCCCTGTTTGTGAACAGAGTTTAGATATTTAAAACTGCCTCTCCAACCCATGATTAGAGTAGGACTTCCTTTCACTGTCTCTTTTCCCCAAAGGCAATGGTATCGAGGTAGAGCTTACACCACATTGGACTCCTTCTCCTTATGCTTCGGCCAAAGAAGTACACATAAAGTGGGGGAGGGTGAGTTAATATTGATTAAACTACTTCATATCTACTTTCTATTGCTTAGAGAACCCTACTTAATCTATGAGATTAGAACATTTTTCTTCCTTCTTAGTTTTGCTGACCAGTATAAAGAAAGCTTTGATTAGTAATTTTGGACTTAACATACTCCCTCTCTGATCCTAAACTTCACTTCCAGTATCAAAGAGAGAAAAGTATACCACTATTAGGACCGTGAAAAATGTCCCAGTATTTAACTCTTTCCAATTCATAAGAGTAGTTCGTAAAATACAAGACTTCAGTCCATATCCCTGAGTTGACCAAATTGACTCTGTATTGGCACCTACTGGAATTATAGACATAATGAATAGGAGAAGATTATGAGCTTCTTTTTTTCTTTTTTTCTTTTTTTGCTGTACCAGGGATTGAACCCAGGGGTGTTCTACCTCTGTGCTACACCCCCGTCCCTATTTTTTATCCTTTATTTTGATACCGGGTCTCACGAAGTTGCGGAGGGCCTCACTAAGTAGAGAGAGAGAGAGAGAGAGAGAGAGAGAGAGAGAGAGAGAGACAGGGAGAGAGAGAGAGAGAGACAGGGAGAGAGAGAGAGAGAGAGAGAGAGAGAGTGAGAGAGAGCTGAGGCTGGCCGTGAACCCGGATCCTCCGGTCTCCGCCTCCCAAAGTACTGGGATTGCAAGTGTGCGCCTCCACACCCGGCGAATATGAGCTTCTGATGTTATTTTGTCCTTCTTCCCTTATGGAAATGATAATGAATATCCCAGAGAGGGTCAAGTGCAATCCACCTTCTATAATGTTTTGTCATATGCCCAGGAGTTAAAAAAACTACCTTAGAGTCACCAAAAATCAGCTAAAGCAGCTTGACATAATTCTGTGGTGAACAATGCAAGCTTTAAAATATTTTAAATATTTCTTAAGTATAAGCTTAACAGTTGCAGTTGAATATTATTAATGCCAACCATTGAAGACAGATTGATCTTCAAACTTTACAGAGAAAAATACAAAACATGGCATCATTATATTCTAAGCAATTTTACAATTTTAAAAGCAATATATTAGGGGCAAATATTCAGTTGTATATAAGTTAGAACTGAAATAATCTAAAATCACAAAAAATGTTGAAACCATAGGAGCTACTAATTAAAAGATTGGTATATTGAATAATGAAAAAGTATACATTATATATTTTTTGAATGCTGGTGCCATTGTTATTTTTATTCTATTAGCAATTCTTGTTTTCATTTAAATATTTTGGTGCATTTTCATTATACTTAATAGTGGGGTTCATTGTAACAGATTTATACATGCACAGAACATAATTTGATCAAATTCATTCCCCAGCACCTCCCTTTGCCCTCCTCTCCTCCCTTCCCTGGCCCCCTTTCTCTACCTTACTGATCTCCTTTCTATATTCATGAGATGGCTCTCCCCTCTTTTCCTGTAGCTCCACATATAAGAGAAAACATATGGTCTTTGATATTCTGAGTCTATTGGTATCCTATACCAATTCTTTAAACATTTTTTTCCTAGAATAAACATGACTTCAAACGCCACCTCAGGTTTCTATACAATATTTTAGTGTTAGTAAATTAACTGAAGCTTAAATCATATTATGTATTTGCTCAGTGCTGAAT
This sequence comes from Glis glis, assembly GCA_004027185.1. NCBI lineage: Eukaryota > Metazoa > Chordata > Mammalia > Rodentia > Gliridae > Glis > Glis glis. The sequence continues at coordinate 34,199 of PVJS01003167.1, forward strand.
ACATGCCATGAACAGATTTAATCCTCACAACAATCATATAAATTTGGTACTATTATTATCCTGAAATTTGCAGATAAGGAAACTGAGGCAGGAAGATGAATATCTTGTACAAAGTCGTGGAAGTGTCAGAGGAAGGATTTGAATCCCAGCAGTCTGGCACTAGAACCAGTGTTCCTAACAACTTTGCAATATGCATTTGCTCCTCTGAGCCTAGAAACAGTGGGGACCAGGAGTGCCAGTGTGCGCTGCCAGCAGCCAGTAGCCAAGTGGCAGAGAGCGCAGGAGTATCAGCTGTTGAGGGGCTCAGATGTATTTAGGCTGCTACGACTTTACAGTGCAAAGGAGTAGAAATGAGGACAGGAAGCAGAATGTAGATGGAACAGGAGGCCCCCGCCTTCCTAGAGCTACACTGCCAGGAAAATAAATGTGCAGAATGTAATGAAGTTGCCAATAAATTCATTTCTACTGAAATCCAAATAGGGTTCTAATACTGAGTGATGAAAAGTGAATTCTTCCATTAAAGTATGTGCATTGTTTTCTGTTAGAGGACATTCTCAAGTCATCTTTAAAGAACTCACATCACTGTCCTGGTGACTCGAAATGGCAGAAGATGTGTAGGGCTGTTTTGTGAGTCACAACATATTTCTGAAGGACTAATGTGCTAAAGCATTTTAAACTTCTAATTGTTCTTGGAGTGGTCTAATATTAATTTTTCCTTATTTTCCCTTAGTCTGGCATTTCTTAATTGACCTTTATTGATCCTAGCATTTAGCAGGAATGTATCTAAATGCTTGACAAATATTCTCATTGTCAGAACCCATGTCATTCTATTGTTAATTACACCAAATACTACTCCTGCCTATGTCACTACCACTTTCCTTGCCTTACCCACTGATTTTCCTTTTACTTCTTTTCAAGAATTCTCACCATCCAGAAACGTGGAACATAAAGAGCAATGACCGAGGTAAAGATGAACATCAGCTACATTTCTGTCCTGTAATCAATGTAGAAGCACAAATCTCATCTTTCCGCTGAATCAAGCCACCAACATCAATGTAAAAAGAAGTATCCCAGAGCTGTCATCCTTAATGTCCAAGGACTGATTTGGGTGTGGAAAGTTCTCCTAGCAAATGTAGGAAAGCATGAGCCTACAGTGCTGTTAGGGATTTGAGAAGTCATCTACATCAATCCCTTCCTTTTATTGGTAAGAAAACCAGGATCTGAGTACTTAAGTGAGTCACGCAAGGTCCCAGAGACTCTTCAGGGACAAGCAAGAATAGAAATCTCAGCTATATGGATGTGAAAACTGGGCCACACCTGAAGAAAGAAGTATCTTGCAGCCTTTTATCCTAGTACATCACTTCTCTTTCAAGTGCACACGTACACTGTATGAAATTTACTTTATATAATTAACATTTAATTTTCTCAACCTTATGAGACGGGCACTATTGATTCTATTTTACAAATGAAGATAATTATGCACAAAGACCTTAAGCAAGTCATGCATGTTTTCACAGATTTTAGTGGCCGAAATGAGATGATATTTCAGGCACTCTAGCTTCTGGGTTTATACTGTTAACTGCTAAGCTTCTCTCTCTCCCTTAGATCTGTACTAGGCACTTCTTCCTACTAGTCCTCTACGCTTAGTATTATTTTTTAAAAAATACTTTATTGGAGCATTGTAATTATACATCATAGTGAGATTCAAAGTGATAGTATCCCATCCCACTTCCCCTTCCTCCCTCCCCATACATGTTAGTAAGATTGGTTGTGATACCTTCATGTATGGACATATCCTTATTTGAAATTTTACCTTCCTCAGTACTCATTTTCCCCCTCTCTACCTCTCTCCCCCAATCCCCTTACATCATTCTACTGGCTTTTCTCTTCATTGGATTGAAGTTCCTTTTGTTTCCTATTTTCTTTGTAGCTTCCATATATGAGAGAAAACATATGATCTTTGACTTTCTGAGACTGGATCAACTCACTTAGTATAATATTCTCTAGTTCCATCCATTTTCCTGCAAATGACATAATGTTGATCTTCTTTATTGCTGAGTAAAATTCCACTGTGTGTATATTCTTGTAAAGAAATATTTGGCCGCTTGGCTCTGGGTTACTGAAATACACCTGTTTCATAAAGCAAAAAAAATCTTTTTTCAGAGAAAGTAAGGTGTGTTTGGAAAGAGGAAATGCTAAACAAGTCATAATTACAGAACTGACAACTTAAACAGAGGCATGAATAAAATCATTCATTCATTTATTCAGCAAATATTTACTGAGCAGCTACTATGTACATGACCAGTGCTAGGCATTAGGCTATTGCACTGAACAGTAACAAAGATTCTCTCTGTTGATGTAGCTTACAGGCCACAGAAGATGCTCAATACCACCACCAAAAAAAAAAAAAAAAAAATACATTGGTAAATTTGTATCTTCTTAGAAGGCACTAAGTGCTTTTTTGAAAAGACAAAAGGGGATCAGGATTTGGGAACATTTGAGGAGTTGGTGCTGGTAATTTACGAACAGTAGGGAGTAGGTGTCCTTGAAATACTGACTTTTGAGTAGATACTTGAAGAGGGACATGAAGATATTTGGGATAAAAGGGAAATTACTATGTGCAAATATCTCTATGAAGGGAATATTGTCTGGTGTGTTCAAAGTACAAGATCCCAGTGTGGTCTGAAGAGTAGTTGGAGATAAGATCAAACAGATCATGAGGGTCCAAATCAGATAGCTTAGCTAGGCTTTTATTCTAGACAAAACGGAGCCATGAGGATGCTTTGACATGAATTGACTTACTTTTTAAATAGTCATTAGAATTTGAGCACTGAGAAATATAGTGAGATAGGGAGGAATCTGAGACAGATGTCAAAAGGCTATTGAAATAATCCTAGTGAAAGAACACCCTGCCTTTTACAAAGGTAGGAACAGTAGAGGTAGCGAGAAGTGCCCAACTTCTTAATATATTCTTACAGTAGAGACAGAAAAAATTCTGTAATATTTATTATAGGATCTGAGATAAAGGAAGGAACCAGTTTGTTTGTTATTTGTCTGTTTATAGTTTGCTGGAGGGTCTGGAAGCAATTATTTGTTATCAATTGAGAGAGAAACAATTTCTTATGGCACATGGTTTGGGAGATAGTATCTCTATAGGTAATATCTGAAGTGGATGTTACCCATCCAAGTGCACTTGTCAAGTAAGCAGCCCAGGGTATAAGAGAGGGAAGTATAGGTCTGAGATGTAAACTTTTGAAGTCTTGGTCATATGGATGGTATTTGAAAAAATCAAAACCAAGCCCTGGATACATACACTAAGGGGGAAGGGCTAGAAAAAAGGGGGAGAGAGCAGAAGTATTTAGAAAGAGAAACCATTGAGTTATGTGACATACAAAATATATGGAGTTTGGAAGATAAAGAGCTAAAGTGTATTGATGAGGAGGGAGTGATCAATTGTGTAAATATCTGATGCTAGGTAAAATAAGATGAAGGCAGCGTATTGATGTTTTCACTTAGCAACATGAAGGGCATTGGTGATGTTTCCATAGCAGTTTCATGGAGAGATGACGGTAAAAGTTGGATTGGAGTGGATTAGGTAGAGAATGGGAGAATCGAAGGCAACACATATGGAAACTCTGGGGAATTTGTTGTACAGGGGAGTATTAGATGAAACTGTAGCTCATAGGGGACTTTTTTCATTCAAGAGAAAACTATAAAGTGAAAGAAAGCATTGAACCTTAGAGAAAGAACAACATTTTATAAGAGATAATGGAAATGAAGCTAGACAATGAGAAAAGGAGCAATTAGAGGAGAGATTTTATGGAAGTCAAGAATAATAATGATAAAACACTCCTATCTTTCCTTTATATTATATTCCTCATGTGGGTTTTGGAATAAGCTATATATAGAATTTCTAATGTAAGTTTTACATTGACTATTACTGTTTTGTGGAGACTATTGGACAAAGTCCTACTTCTGGATGAGTGGTGTGTTTAAGGAAACAGAATGCTGGTGACTCTGATAGAAATCACTAGACAATTTACAGCTGGCCCATCAAAAACATCCCAATAGGGTGGTACTGTTTTTGTGAATTCATTGCAACCTGTCAGAATTGGACTCATGATAAATTGAAGCCCACAGAGAATATAAATGTATTTATTCAAATTTGGTACATTGTCCTCTAATGCTTGGGATATGATCACATTTCAACGCTCAGTCCCTGCCTTCTTTTTTCTTAGTCTATCTCCCTTCTCTTCATGTATTCTTCAAGCTCTCTGAACACAGTTAAGTGTAATCATTTTAATGTGTGTTTCCTAGTTACAGTCAAACCCAGTCATGCCTTCCTAAAAGCATTCTTAGGTCACCTTGATCAAATTACAGGCTCACCAAGAATATCACTTAAATCAAATGATTTAGACAAATGTGCAGATGATTAAGCTATTCTACATTTTGAAGCACCTTAATTAATTTATCTCAGGGCAACTTTTATTTCAGGACTGGAGGAACTTTGTATATACCTCAATACAACTCATGAGTACTGGCTGGGTTCTTTGGAAAGTATGGCCATTTTGGATGTCAGTCATCCAGGGGACAGATGGGACCCTCAAAGAAACCAGGCACTGATAATTTCCATCTCTCTAGGTTCCCCTTTCACATGTTTAGAAAAGACATTTAGACGTGTACTTCTGGGAAGAATTACTAAATTGAACCTGTTAGAAGACAGTCATTCAAAAAGCAGCATTGTCAGGGCTCAGTGGTAACATGCTTGCCTAACAAACCTGAAGCCCTGGGTTCAATCCCCAGCAACGCAAAACAAAACAACAAACAAACAAAACTATGCTGGGTGCAGTGGTGCACGCCTGTAATCGTAGTACTTGGGAGGCTGACACAGAAGGATTGCAGGTTCAAGGCCAGGCTCACCAACTTAGCAAGACCCTGTTTCAAAATAAAAAAGTAAAAATGGGCTGAGGTTGTAGCTCAGCCCCTGGGTTCAATCCCAAGCACAAAAAAAAATTTTAAAAAAGAAGAAAGAGAGAAGAAAAACAAAAAAAGCAGCATTGTCAACTAAGTTGGTCTTGTATTTTCTTGTTGGCAACAGACATGAGAAAAATGAGCTTAATTAAAAAAGTAAAAATATCCCAAAGTAGATCTAGTCTAGGGTAGATATGGTGACTCCAGGATGCCTTAACACTTGAGCTGTCTAAGCTCCATCATGCTCTACGAAAGTCATCTATCTTCTAGGCTACCTCATTGTCAGGGACAGTCACCACAACTCCAGCCTTCATATGGCCACAAAAGGCAGAAGGGCTGCAGAATCCAGCCAGCTGCACTCAGCTCCCAATAAAGATTTGTTCAGAGGACTCACCCTAAATTTCTGTTTACACCTAATTGACTATGACTGGTTCTGCTAATGAATCGGTAAATAGAGTTTTGTAGGTAGAACACAATACCTCCCTGACAAAAGTATAGTTTTGCTACAAAAGAGAAAGAAAAGAATAAACTTTGGGTAGGCATAACATTTACTATAGTTGAACTAGATTATGCGTGCTACAAGGGTGTTTATATTTTAGAAATCTGATGATCTGTGTATTGTTATCTTAATTTTATTTCCATTAGTATGGTTGAGAGTTTATTTTTACTTAAATGTTACTGATGGGTTTCTGCTACTGCTTTATACAAGTATATTTTAAGAGTATGGCTCTTTGTTTATGTTTACAGTCATTTTTTATTGCTTTGACAATTATTTTTCCTGGCGTATTCTGTTAATATCTATTCTCCTAAACCTATACTGTGTTTTTGGCCAAAGAAATCATTTATTTCACACATCGTCTTCCGTATAGCTGTTTTCATCTCATTATGCTAAAGACTATTACACAAGTTGCTGAGTTTTTGTGTAATCTATCTTTCCAAAGCTCAAATAATTTATAGTGTTTCGACATTTACAATTATTAATTTAGGCCTCTCAGATTTGTTTTCTTTATAATCCTTTCAAATACAAGAAGATACAATTTCTACTTAGATGGTTCTCAAATTTTAATGATGTTTTCTTTCCAATTTCCTTGTTTAAGACCATCGTATGTTCAAGATGATAGCAATTATTCGAGGATGTGATTTTTTTGCCTTTTCATTATAAGACAAAAAAATGTATAAATTGTCCAGGGACATAAAATCCAATGTTGGGCCCCCTATTTCTATTTAGTAATCACTTACTGAATACCTGCTCTATGTCAGCCTAGTAATACTGCACAAAAATACAAACATCAATAATTATAGTCCTATTTTAGTGACAAAACATGCAAGCAAATAAACACAGGGCAGTATGATGAGCATTGTAATAGGGGCCTTGGCCAGTGCAGTGGCCCAGTGTGGGAGTGAACTCTGGGTAGAAGTATTGGAATAAGTTTCTCAACACTTACACTCTCTCAGAATCAACACAAGGATGAAACAGATAGATAACAAGGCATCATTTGAGACTTGTTAAATGATGCAAAAGAACAGACGAGCAAAACATTGGATTAAAGAAAGTGATCCTCAGGCTGATCCTTAAGAGTGGGGCAGGATCTGTCCCCAGGAGAGAGCATATTTGACAAATATAGCAACAGTCATCGTCATGGTGGAGGTCTGGGATGGGTGTCTGTGTGTCAGGAATCACTGGGAAGAGTTGACACAATCCAGGTTTATAAGTGGGCATGATTGAGGCCCTCATATGGCCACATCCAAGAGTCTGAAATTATCCCATAGACCAGCATTTCTCAAATTGTATTCATAGCCATTTATGCTCCTCTCTGCCTATGCCTCAGAATTATAAATAATTATGTTTGGGGAGTGCTGCATGCTATTCTATCTTCCCATCTATTCAAACTGTCTGTAACTTTGAAATATCCTGACAATCCTGCAATAACTAAAACAGTTATATCTACTACTTCATAAGCTTAGTTTTACAAAGAACTTTTGCTTCCCTCCTCTTAATCCCATTCTGGATTTCAATTGATATTCTGTGGAACACCATATAGAAGACACTCATATGGGCTAAGTAGAAAGCTTTAAGTAGGTCATCAAATCAATGTGCTTTGTGTGTTTCGAAAACCCATTTTAGTAGCCACAGTAAATTGGAAACTTGGTAAAAACCAAAGGCTAGAAACTAGTTAACGGGCTATTGCATCAATCCACCAAGGGGAGGGCAAGTTCCTAAGCAAAGCAATTTAAGTAGAGGAAAGGGAAGATGTAACAGATTTGTTAGGTTTTTGTGTGGGTGTGTATGTGGTACTGGAGATTGATCCCAGGTGTGGTCTACCTCTGAACTACATCCCCAGCCCACTTTTCTCCTTCCTTCCTTCCTTCGTTCTTTCCTTTCCTTTCCTTTCCTTTTTTTCTTTCTTTTTTCGAAACAGGGTCTCACTGAGTTATAGCACACTGACCTCAAAGCTGTGATCCTTCTGTCTCAGCCTCCCAAATACTGGGATTACAGGTGTGTGCCACCACTCCCAGATGATTTGAGAGATTTTTAAAACAGAGAATAAGAATATTTGTGGATAATGAATAAGAGTTACTCATGAATGGGCTAATAAAGTCCAGTTTATTACAGCATAGGGAATATTTACATGAGAATATTAACATATCCAAATGAAATAATTATAGTTTCTAGAAAGATACTTTATTTTGAAATGTGGAAAGACAGATGTCTATTAGTAGTGATCAAAGTCTTCTGACATAAAATAGTGAAAATGCAAAATTTGAAATAAAATTATTTCTTCTATGAGAAAAAAATTATTAGTGCATTGCAATCATGCATCTTGAAGGATTTCAGGGTGGTTGACGTATACATGCACTCATCAGTCAATTAACCCTCTCTTTTTCTCAGTGTTGGAATGCTCCTGTGCCTGGCCGCCTTATCTACGTCTCTTCACATCACTTTCTTTGCAGGGGCTGAGGTTTGTGTCCCACCCTTTGCAGTCACCACCATTGTAGGTGTGGATTTGGTTCAACTTGGGCTTTATCATAGTCCAATGTTGACTGCTTTCGATGGTGGGCTATAATCACTTGTTTCACAAGAATCAGCTCTTTCTTTGCTGGAGGATTCCAGGAACCATGGTGTTGGCATGGCTCGGCCAAGATGGCGCCTTTGTCTCCATTCTCTGCTTACCAGGTGAAATGCTTTGAGCTCCCTACCTCCCTCTGCTCCTTCCACTCACTCACAATCTGCTGCACTTTGGCTCTCATTATTTTGTGGAGTTTGGCTGTCATGCTTTTCTTGTCAAGAAACAGTCTTCCCACCAGCCAAGCTCTGACTCTCGGAGTGCTGGCAACACGCTGCCACTCACTTTCCCACCATCTTGGTTCTCCCCTGTAAGGCCTCTTTGGCTCTGGCCAGCTCCTGCTCTTTCTGTGCCAACTGGACCTTGAGCTCCGTGGCTGAGAAGACCTCGGTGGCCTTGCGCCCCTGCAACTCCTCCAGGTCCTTGGCCAGCATCTCCTTCCTCTGCATCCTGGAGCCAGAACACCTTCCCACAGCAGCACTGGCTGGCTGCAGTCGCCATCTGCTGGAGCCGGGGGTGGCCCAGCATGGGGCTGATTGCTGGGCCATGCTCCATCTGTGCACAGCTCTTAGTCTGTGGGCCAGTGGTCGTGTGGGCCGCACCCAAATATAGTTTTTTTTTTTTTTGGCAGTACCTGGGATTGAACCCAGAGGCATTCTACCTCTGGGCTACACCCCCAGCCCTATTTTTTATTCTTTATTTTGAAACATGGTCTCACTAAGTTGCGGAGGGCCTCACTAAGTAGCTGAGGCTGGCCGCGAACCCGGATCTTCTGGTCTCAGCCTCTCAAGTACTGGGATTACAAGCGTGCGCTACTACGCCCAGCTTCAAATATATTTTTAAAAATGGTTGAAAGACCTCTGGGCACCAGGGTGTGGGCAGGAGAGGGTACTGGGGAGCAGTGAGCTGTCTCTGTGCTGGGCTCAGTGGTGGCCAGCCAGCACCCAGAGCTCTGCGGCCACGGCCACAGCTTACCTTCCTCCTCGTCCTCTTCGTGGGCTCCAAGCCGGGACACTGCCACCGCCCCAGCCCCGCAGCCCTCCTCCCCTCCCTATTTTTCTTGTTAAGAAACAGTCTTCCTGCCAGCGGAGTTCCAAGTTTTGGAGTGCCGGCAACACTCTTCCTCCCTTTATCTCACCCATGTTCTGTGGATCTGGTTCGACTTGGATTTCATCATCGTCCAATGTCGACTGCTTTCGATGGTGGACTATAATCGCTGGTTTCATAAGAATCAGCTGTTTCTTTGCTGGAGGAGTCCGGGGGCTGCCGTGCTGGCATGGCTCAGCCAAGATGGCGCCTTTGTCTCTGCTCTCCGCTTACCAGGTGAAGTGCCTTGAGCTCCCTACCGCCCTCCCCTCTTTCCACTGCCTCGCGTTCCACTGCGCTTCGTCTCCTATTGTTTTGTTATGTTTTGGCTGCCCTTATTTTCTTATCAAGCAGCAGTCTTCCTGCCCTCTGAGCTCCGACTCTCCGAGCTCGGGCAAGATACTGCCTCTTGCTACCCCACCATCTTGATTCCCCCCAGAAAATTTTATTATAATTTGATCAGAGAAGCATGATTTTTTGACAGAAATGTCTTTTATAAGTGTCTCAGAAACATATGTATTTTGTCAGTGGATAGCACACCAGGATGAATATGAGAAAATTCTATGAGCTGTCAGCATGAACAAAGATGCAGAAGAAATGAGATCTGAGAAATAACAGACCAATGATGAACTAGAACCAGAAGATGATGACCTCATGTATTTCTTCAGCACGTGAGAGCATCGTCATTGAATGGAGATCATTTCTATTCTTACTACCTTAATAGACTGTATTTATTCTGCTGCCCAGTCTTCGAAGGATGAAGCATTTATAGATCTTAAAAATTTTATTTTTGGTTAATCCCCATGCTTTTATTTTTATTTTATTTTTAGTATCAAATTTCCTCTGTGTTGGGCCCTCCACCCAGTGCCCCGAGAGGGCCTGGTCAACTAACAGAAGCCTGCTCTAGAGTACCAGGCCTCTTCCATGTGGCAGTGACTCAGCATAACAAAGGCAAAATGGCGCTGGCAGATGCTGCAGAGGGAGGGTCTGCAGATAACTCCCCCTGACCACAGGAAGGCCGTTATAGGCAGTGACCTCCTTACAACGGGTGCCTTCGCCTATGATAGGTCACAGGGGGGGCAGAAACTGCTTTACCTCTTGTCCTATTGGGCCCCAGCTTATCTCTCTGGAATTTCTTTTATGGCCTTTACTTTAAAAATGCCACTGTTTTCCTAAATAAACGAGATCTTGCTTGACTTGTCTCCCGGCCCGTGGTGCTGCTTGTTTGGGCCGTCGACACTCGCCTCCCTGCCCAGTTCGTGCCACTCTTGGGCTGGACCCCGAGAGGCTGGTGCCCCGTGCTGCATAATGTTTTGTAGCACCTCTGTCTGTATACTATTACCAAGCATTTTTCATTCCTATTGAAGACAATTAAGTATTCCTACCACAATAACTGGCAAAGATACAGTGTTTCATACCTTTTATAAGGGACATAATAAAGTAAATCTAACCACTTAGTATGTGGGGAGCATGCCTTTGAGTGATTCTGAAAGCTCCTACAGTATAGATTGCTAAGGTGTATATATATATATATATATATATATATATATATACATAATTAAGGTAATTTAATATATAATTAAGTCAAGATTTCTACTCTCTCCAAATGCCATAAAACTGTCATAAACCTTAGACTTTAAGTAAAATTTGGGTTAATATCTACACTGAATAATTTAAGTATAAAACATTCAACTTCAATCAAATATAAAATCTAAGCTCTCAAACATGATGATATGAACATATTGAATGAGATGAGTGTTCTAATATGAATATATTTGGCGATCTAATGACTAAATTGCAATGTGTAGCAATATGTGTGAAATCTTGGGTGTTCTATCCCATTTTCCTTCCTTGCTTTTCTGTTGATCATAAGGAGAAACAGACAGTTCTTCTCTAAAGAAGTATAGGTCCATCTGCTTCTCATTTTCTATTTTTTAATGCTTAAAAGTTTTAAACTAATTTTCAGAAAATTTGTAAGGCTGATCTGATATAACTTTAATTTTTAAACTTGGCACTAAGAAAACAGCTAAAAATCTTGATCCCAGCTTATTTATTTTTGTTAAAGTATTTGATATGACATTAGCAATACGTTTCTCCTCCATCTGAAATTAATAGTAGCTTAAAAGATTTTCATCATCAAAAATATAATAAGAAATAACAGATAATGAAAAATTATTACATTCTAATTAATATATCAATATATTGTTAAGTTGCATCTATCTATATGGATTACTTAGTAATGGCGTAAATTTCATGTTCCCTCCAAATCTATAAATGAATTCCAGGTATCCCAAATTATTAAATTAGCTATGTATGTGTCTCTCTCTATATATATTCTTTTCCTTTACTGACTGATCATTTAGGAGAAAAGTAGTACCTAATAGTAAAATGATTGAATTAATTTTCTTTATGATAAGGGAAAATGATAAGATCAAAAAATGAAAATTGTTACTATTAATTTAATAAATATTAAGATCTTTAGGTGAATGTGTCAAAATGGACATCCAGTTACAAATGATATTAAAGAAAACAGAATTTGACTCTTGCCACACACTGTCCTTATTTATGGGATTTGATTTTGGGGGATTCTGCAGGAGAGGATTTGGAGAGCATCTGTAAATATGAGATTTTAATGCTTCTCTGTTTAGGTCAAGAAAAGAAAAGCTCAAAATGAAATATCCAGAAAACCCACTTTCTTATCTACCACATAAACTGCATGAAGAGTCAGTCAATTGGTTTATAGGTAAATCAAAAAACAAGAAGACACTCTCCATGGTTCTTACTGTAAGGGATTTTTGAAAATTTCATGCAATGTTACTTAATGTTAATAAAAAATCCATGACTGGATGATTTGGAAAAATCTGTCTATCAGCTTGCAAACATTTATAAAATTAAGGTATTCATTATGAGAAAGGTTGATTTTGGGGTAAAAAAAAGTCAAGGTGTGGCTGGGCAACCTTTTGCAAATACCTCAGAAATATCAAAAGGTCAGAGTATGTGTTCAGAGTAAAGGCTCTGAAAACATTTAGTATATGACTCATGGATACCCTTGGCCATAAAAGGAGAAGTCAAGTAGATATGGGGGATATTTCTTGTAATGCATTGTATCCCATGACATACACCGTTGTGTGAAGGTTCCCTGTCAATCAGCAGCATGGCATGTACCTGGTACCTATTTTTTTTCAGCAAATTCTGTAGTAGCATTACAGAGAACTGTGTTGGAAATTTACTAGCTTGTACGGCTCATTTTGAGGTTACTACTAACTGCTGATTTTGCCACTTGCCCTCATTGAATCTCTGAAACTTCAGATTTGAGAAATTAGTTAAAATATCACATGGCCAACCTCATGTTGGTTTATTAAAATATTGTAGAAATCAATATACAGGATCTAGCAAAGTGCTACACACTAGAGTTCCTTATCATATATTCTGAGAGACTGCAGGCAACAAATGGTGAACCCTCACATGGTGATCATGAAATCTGCTACAATTTCTGCTCTCTAATATTTTATCAGTAGGAAAATGATGGAATTTTTAAAGATTTAACCATGTTGACATTTGGATATTTCCTCAAACTAAATATATTCACAAAATAATTTTAGCCTTAGGGATTTGAATCCACCCTGCTAATAAGACCTAATCCTCCCGTCTAGCATTTCTGTTCCTGAAATCTGAAGGAATATAACATATTACAAATAACATATAATATTATAATTTACAAATAACTTATTAAAATACATTATATATAATTTTTTGATGCAGATAGTGTCCCAAGAGCATTCTTCCTATATAACATAACCTTGTGGTACATAGGAAAGTATTTACATGATTATTAAAAGAAATTAATTTAACGAGGCTATGATAATATAGGCAGTTGATTTATAGACGTATATAATATATATATACTTATAGCATCAACTACCTATATAATTTTTCTTGCTAATTATCATTAAAGTGTGTGTGTGTGAGTGTGTGTGTGTGTGTGTGTGTGTGTATACACACACTTTTTCTTTCAGTGCTGGTGATCAGACCAAGGGCCTTGTGCCTGCTAGACAAGTGTTCTCCCACTGACTATAGCCATAGCTAAACATTAGATTTTGAGTATCATCAGTAATTCCTAAAGTTAGAAAAAGTTTTATATTTATACAAATAATTTTTATAAATTCACATTAACTTTCAGGGAGCTTTTATTTTCACAGTGGATAATTTCATAAATCCCAGTGCCTCCCAGCACTGGCAGATTGTAGTTATAATATCAAACCTGCATTTTTGAAATATATTGTTTTACCTTTTCCTGATGTTTAGGCTTAATTACTCCCACAAGGCTTCATACCTGTTAGACACTATAAAGGATGAATGAGATTGAAAATATTTTAATATGATTTTTTATTTATTATCATTAAATTATGCAGAGCTTGGAGTGTGGAATATATGTTATCAATTCATTCAATGTAGTCCCCTATTTGATGCTTCTTGTTTGTGTTCGGTTGTCATTTCGGCTAGAATTGAAAACACTGAAGTAGAAAAGGGTGCTTGAATAACAGAAGGAGATCATGTCTCTCTGGTTTCACCGGGCACTCAAATGATGAGGCTGTTTTATGCAGGAGGTAGTTTAGTAGCACTAGACTTTTCAAGAGTCTGCAAAGCCCTGCTGGGCAATCATTCCCCAAGTTTGGGGATGACAGAAACGATTTCTTCTGGCCTTAAATAGTGCCTTCCGGTACCCATGCATATGGGTGGAATGGAGATCCTGTCACCCTGAAAAAATCCCTCTCTCCTTGCACTCCAGTTTCTTTAATACACATTTATTTTCTTGAGTTCATTCTTAAACCCTCATGGGCTTGGAAATATCAGTAGGATCAAGTTTCTTAAGGTCCAAGATAGAAAACAGAGTAAAGCCAAAGAAAATTTTATTCCATCCTGCCTGTTATATACCCTTTAAGTTATTGATTCTTGGCACATTAGTTTTAAACCTTTAGAATCAAATTTCAGCTAAGAGCATACAAATACACTGTAAACATTAGGTTATTAGCTAGTTCTTGCCTCCTTTACACATTGGTAATCATGAAAAATTATTTCTTAATAGTAAAGGTTGAAGTTGAAATGTCACACAAATTATACAAGTTATACATATTATACACAATAATCATAATTTGATAAATGTTATTATATTAAAATATACCTTGATCAAATGCATCTATAAAACCAATAGGGTTTAGAATTTTTCTACCAGTAATTTTAATCTCATGTTTATAAATTTTATCATGCATTTGAGACTGTTAGATTTCTCCTCAGTATTCAAACTTGTTTATTTACATCTCAAATTATACTAATACTTAAAGCTCACAATAATTTAAGAAATTGACAGGAAAAAGAATAAGAAAATATAACCTGAGCTCTTGAAATGTTGATCACATTCATTACTTTATCCTCTTCTTAATATCTCATTCTTAAGTATTCTTTACAAATAGCATAAACAATATTTTAGGTATAACAAACTCATTTAATAATTAAAATATTTTACACTTATAATTCAATTAGAAAAACGCTGTGTTTATAGTACTCTCAGATTAAGAAAATATGTCAATTTCCAAATTTTGGCTTCTATCTTTGTGGTGATTAAGACATACTTTTTATGCTAATATATTAAAACTTTAAAATTTCTTATAATACCTAACCATGAATTAAAACCATATATTTACATTAAAGTAAAAAATCACATAATTAATTCTAACTATAGTTATTCCATAATTATTCCATACTTGGTATTTGTTCACCAAAAAATTTATACACTTCAAATATCACTTTTTGAATGTAATATTTGGTGAATAATGAATAAATAATATTTTAAATGACTTTGTAAAAACATTAATTATATTTTCCATTATTTGCTCAATATAGAGACATTTTGCTAATACATAATAAAGACTTGCTATCCAAGACACTCAGTTGCATGAAGAAATAATTTTAAATTTTAGGACTTCCATTGACAGAATCATGCACCACTCAAAACTGGTAGGTTGAAGCCCTAACCCCCCATGCAATAGTATTTGCAGATGGAGTTTGGGAAAGTAATTAGGTTAAGGTCATGAGGGCAGGAACTCATGCCAGGATTAATGCCCTTATAAGAGGAAATCCATGAGCTTGCTCTAGTTATCTCCAGGCCCCTTCACAAAGAAGCGGTCATGTTAGCACAGTAAGATGGTTGCCATCTGCAAGCCAGGAAGATAGTCTTCACCAGAACTCAACCATACTGGCTTGCTAGTTGCAGACTCTCATCCTCTGGAACACTGAGATGATTCATTTCCATTGTTCACACCACACAGTGTTTGGTACTTTACTATGGAAGACTATAACCAGGGCTTTCTGCGTGATGAAGAAGGCTTCTTATTTGAAAGAATCATGTTGCAAAACCTTTATATTGTGAGTGATGAATATGTGCTTTCTTTTATTCTGGGCCAAATAATGTGTGTGTGTGTGTGTGTGTGTGTGTGTGTGTGTGTGTGTGTGTGTCTACTAGAGATTGAACCCAGGGGTACAGTCTTACTCAGCATTCTCACTGTTATATCCCAGTAAACCTGACCACACAATTTTGAAGAAGGGAGATTTCTTTGCTCATAGCTTTTTGGAGATCTTGTAGTTCAGTCCATGTGGCTCTGGGGTACAGAGCTGGAGCTCAAGCCATGGTGGTGGAAGCAGAGAGAGGGAGAGTACATGGGCCCTGCTCCTCACATCATGGAAGCCAGAGGCAAGAGTATGAACAAGCAAGCAAGGGGATTCAGACACAAGCACAATCCCCAAGGCCACACCCCCAGGGACCCACTTTCTCTAGCCACACCCCACTGGCCCAGGTAACCATCCATTATAATGGATTTATCTGTTGATGAGATTACAAGCCCCATGTTTGAACCATATCAACCCTGAACATTAATACATGAACTGTTCAGGGGGTACTCTATGTCTGACCATAATAGGCATACTACCTCTGAGCTACACCCCCGGTCCCATCTTATTTATTTATTTTTTATTTTGAGACAGGGTCTTGCTAAGTTGCTGAGGATGGCCTCTAACCTGGTATTCTCCTGCCTCAGCTTCTCAAGTACTGGGATTACAGGCATGTGCCACCAGACCTTGCTTGACCTCAAGATATTTTTGAAAATTAGTAATTATCTGGGACATTCTTATTCTGTAATATTCAATGAGAAAAAAAGCACATATGAGCTGTAATTTCTCAAGTTAACAATATAGTGTGGATTACTACTCTGTGTATGTTGATTCTCTTGGTTAATGAGTAAATCACATTCTGTTTTGTTTGGTTTTCCAAAACTCTTGTTTTGATGAATATCCATTTTATTTCCAAATGGTCTACTATAAAAAAAATACAGAGAGATAATTCTTCCCAAAATGGTTTTATCTTTTTAAATATACTTTCATTGGTGCATTGTAATCATACATTGTATTGAGGTTTAGTGTGATAGAGACACGCATGTACACAGCACCCTTGTGTTTCCTTCTGGATCCCACCTGCTCCCTCCCACATTGCAGGAAAATGGATGGAAACTTGAATAATTATGTCTTTCAGCTATATTTCTTGAATAGGTATTGTAGGTATAAATAATAGGTGCATTTTTCATTTCCTAAATTAATTTATAATATAGATTTTTTAGTCATTTACCATTGAAATTCTAGTAGTTTAATTCTACAATAATCTAAAAATTATTTTTCACTTTTGAAACAGAAACAATGGGAATTTTTAACAAAGTTTTGGAAAATGATGTCATACAATTGATGATGATTATTATTTTGGTGCTGTGATCAAACCCAGGGCCTCATGCTTGCTAGGCAATCATTACCATTGAGCTACATCCCCTGCCCTTAAAAAATTAAGCTACGCAATAAATTTAAACATATCTAAATTCTTTGAGACTAGTTTTCTGTTTTGCTTTAAGTAATGCTCTGAAATCTACCCATGTCATTGAGAAAGAGTCTTTTTTTGTTACATCCTTTACCCTGGTGTTACAACCTCTATTCTAGTGTTGCTGAATAAATAACCCAACAATAAATACAATGTTCCCTAAGACTCTTGCAGCAATGAACTGAGCCCAGGGCCATACTGAATCTGGAGTCACCCAATTCTTATTTTGAAAGGATGAGAAATACAACTAGGGAGAAGAGCACAAAACTACAACACCAACAAAAATAAAACACAATAAAGTTCTTCAAGAGATAGCAAAAAAGACAGAAAAAAGTTTTAAATACTTGTGATTTCACAAATGTGAATGTGTCTCAGTCAACGTTATCACTGCTATAATTCAGAATGACTGACCACACAAATTAGAGGAAGGAAGATTTATTTGCTCACAGTGTTTTGGAGATTCTGGGTTCAGTCCAAGTGAGGCCAGTGTCTGGAGCTCAGGGCATCGTCATAGGAAGTAGAGAGAGGGAGAGAGCAAGGCTCTGCTCTCACATTTTTATTTTGAAACAGGGTCTCACTTAGTTGCTGAGAATCTCACTGTGTTGCTGAGGCTGGCCTCGAACCTGTGATTCTCTGATTCTCCTGTCTCATCCTCCCAGGTACTTGGGATTACAGATGTGCTCCACCATGCCTAGCTGAAGTTAGTATAATTTTATTAAAGCATATATTTGATGATGGTATTCTATTGCATAAAAAAACTGCCTGAAAAAAAATATTCAGTGACTACTCCTTGCTGCTAGGAAAACCCAGAGTCTTCTCACTCACCATTTCTTAGCACTGTGCCTTGGAGCTCACTGTTCTTACTTCAGACAGCGCTTAGACATACTGATGTGTGAAAGTCTTTTCACTCACTATTTCTTAACAGTGTGCCTCGGAGCTCACTGTTCCTACTTCAGACAGCTCTCTGACATACTGATGTGTGAAAGTCTTCTCACTTACCCTTTCTTTTTTTTTTGCAGTACTGGGGATTGACCCAGGGGCATTCTACCTCCACACTACACCCCCGGCCCTATTTTTTATCCTTTATTTTGAAACCAGGTCTCACAAAGTTGCGGAGGGCCTCACTAAGTAGCTGAGGCTGGCCACGAACCGGGATCCTCCAGTCTCTGCCTCCCAAGTACTGGGATTACAAGCGTGCGCCACCACGCCCGGCCTCTCAGTCACCCTTTCTTAACAGTGCGCCTCGGAGCTCACTGTTTCTACTTCGCTTTGACATACGGATGTGTGGTTTTCTCCATGTTGACCTGCTCTATCTAGCCTGTGAGACTTTTTCCTTTTTGTGTGCAATATGAAATTGGTTTAGACTGTGATTATCCCATATTATTTCTTTGGTGTGTTTCAGACCATTAAACAGCAGGGTTCATTATTAGGTGTTAGATACATATTTTGTTTTGACACATAGCAGGCAGTAAATAAAAAATTACTTTCAAAGCAGTAAAACAAAGAAACAGTTTTTCTCCATTAACTTATTGTTAGGAACAGAAGGGTCATTCGAAATTATTCTCTACAAAGAATTCATATTCCTAAATAATTTTAAATTATAAATAAAATGTTTTTTATTATGAATTTACACTTGTTAGATCAGGGAATTTGTTATTCTTAGATCTTTCATAATTTGCTGAGAGAACAAATGGACTGGCTGAGGACTTTGGTTACATTTGCATAGTCACCTGGGTGAGATGAGCTACACACATGTCGAATGTCTGCAAAAGCTGAGTGAGGATTGTGGAGGAATGAGAGGCAGTTATATTAGGATGTGGCTCATTACTGTCATGGGGAAATAGAAGTTTTAAGCAATTTAGACATAAGTAGTCACTTAAATTTCAGTGGTGGGATGTTAATTGTTTTGTTTATAACACCAAGTTTTTATTCCTATTGAAAACTGTAGCTTTTCTGGCTGAAGACTAGATGACTCTTGGGAAGTTTAATTAGTTTTAATTAAGAATACTTCAAATAATTAATATTTGATTCAGTTTTACTTGTTTCACAGTAATTTTTGGACTAGAAATGTTTGATTATCTGCATCTTTAAAGCAGTTGTGATAGCTCACTTAACTATTCTCCATCATTTTCTTCGAATCATTCAATGTCATAGTTGAGAATTCATGATGTAGAGACCCAGCTGGCCCAGTTATTGGTCTTCTTGTATTATTCTCTTCTTGTGTGTGCCAGTGATGGCAGGCAATTGGTCGTTTTTTTGTTTGATATAAAGTAATATTGATTTGTTTCTTTATTTCATTATTCTAATGCTAGCCTCCAGCTATTGATTGATGTCAGCAAAGTCTTGGGATGTAGAAAGGGAAAAAATCAGCAACCTGACTACAAATAAATGTCCATCCAAGGTCTAAAGATGGGAAAATACTAAAAACAAAACAAAACAACAACAAAAGAATTGATATTTGAATACTTTCCATTTTTCCAAGTACTATTTCTACTCAATAACTAAGACATCCTATAAACAAGGTTTTATGAATAGTTGTATTTTCCAAAGTAGGTCATTGAATATCAGAGCCAATAACTGATCTAATATCACAATTAAAACAGTAACAAGAACACTTGAACCCAGCTAAGTATATACTCTCAAAATACCATACATAGTACTTTTTTTCACTTTAAAAGATCTGAATTAAAAAGATATCCTTACATATAAGCTCCAGCTGGCACACATGTAAATTGTCTGTGTATAATTCACTCACAGGAACATTTTTGTTATAAAGTAGCACTCTCTGATAATGATCGGGTTCTCTTTCACAAGATGTAATGCAGTTATTTTAAACTTCTGGAGTTATACAGACTTGGAATATTGCGCTTAGCAAGATTCATTTCAAGGATCTTCTGTTAACCTCTCTGAAACGTATTTTTCATCTGTAAAATGGGGATAATATTACATGTCCCATTGTACAGGTTTGATGAGATAATGCACTGAAAAATGGTTCATAAAATGACTGGTACAATGTACATCTTGAAGAAATGTAGCTGTTCTCATTACCACAACCACTGTCATCATAGTCATTGTCATCAATTAGGATTACCAGTTCATATTTTCTGGAAGATAGTTATTTTACGTGTAATACACTGAGGCATCCTAATAATTAATAGGGTTATCATTCCCAATCTAGTTTGAATGTGAAGGATGACTCAGAGATTTTTTTTTTTGCTCTAAATAAGTAGAACAATCAAAAAGTACAGATTCATTATAGTTTTCAATACCTAAGTGAAATTTGAATGTAAGATAATGAGTGTTCCCAACAAATAAACTCCTCTGGTCAGATTCCTATCACCTTAGGGAAGAATAGAAAAATTGTCATACTTTTGTACTTACGACCAAATTAGAATAACTTTATAGTGATCTCTATACTTCATTATCAAGCTCTGTGGATGTTTTGAGGTCATTTAAAATTATCAAATCAGTAAAATCTAGGTGTGTTTAGGAAAAAAGATTTTTAACAAGCCATCTGCACTGTGGTTAGCATATGAATTATATAACATACATATAAGAACAGAAACCAATGGCAGGATGGCCTACCTATATCCTCCAGATGGAAGTTCTCAATTACAAATATTTACAAGTATTATCTTTATGCATTAGCTGTGCTTTGTGCTATCTGAACCACAGAGGATGTTGCCTTGAATGTAAGTGCATACATATACATAGATATATATAGCCTTAATATGTATATCCATATATATATCCAACTATATGTATATATATTTCCCATATCTATATAGCTACACCTGTACATCAGGAAATATAATTGGATTGCGACTTTAAATGTGACTTTTGCATTGGAATGTAAGCACAGGCTATGCACTTGATTGGATGACTTCAAGTCATGCACTTCATAAGCCAAGCACATGAGGGCACATGGCACTAAGCAATGGCATCCTTTTTTTAGCAAGTTCTTTGACTAGAAATATTTCATTAGCTCAAAGATGAAAAAAATAAAATATTGGAGAAAACATACAAACCTTCACTTTCTGAAACTGCTGTTTTCATTCAGTATAATCTTCTCCAGTTCCATCTATTTTCTTGCAAATGATATAATCTGTTCTTCTCTATGGTTGAGCAAATTATAAAAAATATCAACATAATCTCAATGACATGTGGGGGAGGGGAAGGGAGCACGAGGCGTTTGGAGGGAAACACATGAACTGCTGTGTGCATGTGTGTTCATTCTGAACCTCATGATGTGTAATTACAATGCACCAATAAAAGTATAAAAATAAAATAATGTGTTTGAAATGAAATTACTTTTTTAGACAGGAAGTTGCAGTCCAAAGAAAAACAATGTGTTCTCTTGATTAAAACTTATTAACATCTAGCATCACTTGGGTTTGATAAAGGAAAAACATTTTCAGAGTTCTCATTTATACATGCATTTGTCTACTTTTTAAATTGGTACAATTAGAATTGGACAGAAATCCTTTGACTTTCTGACACGTTGCTTAATTGAGATCAGGAGAAAACAATTGCATTCAATCATTAGGGTCACATAAAATTAGAAGAATGGATTAACATATTTTAATGATTTAAGTTGCATTTTATCATTTTAATTGTCTAGTGTCAGAATTTTTGATTCAGTAAAATTTCAATAAATATTTGTTGAATAAAGAACAAATAGTTATTATTTGGCATTTAATTTTGTAACTTTAAGTTATGACATTCACTTCCTAAAGCTATAAATTAAGGGAGATACCAAAGTCATAAGATATAAACTTTTGTTAATTTGTTGGAAAATTGCCAGTAGTATTTATACTAAAAATGTTTTTGAATATGAAAAGAGTGAAAATATATATGCATACAAAAGTAATTCCTGTGCATTAAGAGCTCAATTATAAATTGGACATTTCAAATTTTATTTTACCCAATGGTAAAAATGCGGATTACATTGCTGAGAGGTTGTTTTATACCCTTTTTCAAAAATATTTAAGCATTTAGCTTGGCATAGTGGTGCACAGCTGTAATTCTAGTACTGTGAGGCTGAGACATGAGGATTGTAGGTTTGTAGCCAGTCTCAGCAACTTAGAGAGGCTCTCTGCAACTTAGTGAGACCCTGTTTCAAAATTAAAAAATAAAAATAGGGCTGGAAGTGTATTTCAGAGATAGAATGCTCCTGAGTTCAATCTTCAGTAACACAAATATATATATATATATATTTAAACTTTGAAAAATACTTTCATTGGTGCATTGTAATTATGCATTATAGTGAGGTTCAAAGTGATACAAACACACATGCACACAGCGGCACTTGGTGTGTTTCCCTTTGCATCCCACCCTGCTCCTCCCGCTAGACCCCCAGACTAAAAGATTAAATAAAATTAAAACAAAAATATTTAAGCTATTTTGCTTTGGTACCATAGCAGAAACTGAACTAGATTGCTTTCCATTAGTTTATCTTCTACATCTAATTCTTTCCACCTGTATAAGAGATGTGGAGAGGACATTGGACGTCCCCCACTGAGAACTATCATTCTCATAGAGAAGTTCTTGGCTATTTCTGATTTTAATGGCTTTGTGCTGAGGGGTTGGAGGGAGGAGTATGAGGAGTATGATTAGTTACAGTTTAGTCCAAGGAGAGCTGATGTGTTCTCTTGCATGTGCCAACTCTGATCTGGTGTAGTGATTGAAACTCCACTGCATTCAAAAGAAATTGAGACTCCATTCTGCTTCATCTGGATTACATTTGGATGGATCAGTGGGAAGCTATGGGCAGCTGTGGAAGAGAGTAGCTAGTGCAAGACACAGCAGGCTATCCTTGGCCTGTTCCCTGTACACTGCTCACAGCTCCAAGTCTACTATTCCCAAACAGAATAAAGCCCTAAATCAAAAGAAAAAGAAAGATTATGGAAAACACCATTGCCTTATACTATTATCGATGTGCCTTGAATACTATGTACGCTGCATAGATAGTGCTTAAGAGAACCAGGAATGATGTTTTAATTCAAACTCTTACTATAGATATGTTTAGGTTGGCATATATAAATAAATTAATAACAATAATACTAACTTGCTCCTATGGTGATTTGAGATTTTAATAAGATAATACATAGAACCTGGATCAACACAATGTTTGCTTCTAATAAAACCTCAATAAGTATTAGTTATCTTACTCACTGTCATGATTATACTACTAACCATTCATGTGTATGGAAGACAATTATACTCACAATTCTCTTGAAAAATGACTGTATTAAATACATACACTTATATAAATATGTTTCTTAATGAAAAATGAGTCCAAATATACAAACAATTATCATGGGTTTTTAAAAATATATTACCTAGTATTCTACTGGCAATACTTACTACTTTAAATGGTGTCATGAAAAACAAAACAAAACAAAAAACTTCTGCCAGATGTTGCAGTACATGCCTATAATCCCAGTACTTGGGGAGGCTGAGACAGGAGGATTGCAGGTTCAAGACCAGCCTCAGCAATTTAGTGAGACCTACAGCAACGTACCTCAGACCCTGTTCCAAAATAAAAAGAGCTGGGATGTAACTCAGAGGTACAATGTCTCTGCATTTAATCCTCAGTACCAAAAACCAAAAACCAAAAACCAAAACAAAACAAAGCAAAATAATCAAAAACTTCTAAATTCCTTCTTTTTCTTTTTTTTTGTGGTACTGGGGATTAAACCCAGGGGCATTCTCCCTCTGAGCAACACCTCCAGCCCTATTTTATTCTTTATTTTTGAAATAGGGTCTCACTCAGTTGAAGAGGGCCTTGCTAACTTGCTGAGGCTGGCTGCAAACCTTTGATCCTCCTGTCTCAGCCTCCCAAGTACTGGGATTACAGGTGTGAGCCATCATGCCTGGCTTCCTTTACTTTTTCAAGTGACTTCATATCAAGCTTATTATTATAAAGTGGGAATAATATTCTCATGTATAGTTTGTGGTTAAATAGTTTAAATAACTGAATATTGCTAAATTATTAAAAATAGAATTTCAGTAAGTTGCTATCAATCAAAATGTACCAAATATCTTTAGTTAGCAAGATGCAATGTCTGGAATAGGCAAAGGATCATAGACATTTATTATTTATTTGCTCTTTTTATTCCAATACAGTTTGAAGAAAATTTGGATACAGTTATATAATCAAGGCTATTCAGTATTTCTCAGAAAACTCTATTTCTTACTTTGGAGGGGGTAGGACCATTGAATGAAGAAAGTATATAAAGCTAATTGGTACTGAAACTTGTTTCACAGCCTGGCGTGGTGGCACACGTCAGTAATCTCAGTACTTGGGAGGTTGAGACAGGAGGTTCACAGGTTTGAAGCCGGCCTTAGCAATTTAGCGAGACCCACAGCAACTTAGTGATGCCCTGTTTCAAAATAAAAAATAAAATGGGCTGGGGGTGTAACTCAGAGGTAGGGTACCCCTGGTTCAATCTTCAGTACAAACAAAACAAAACCCAAAAACCTTGGTTCACAGAAAACAGTATGATTAAAGAGGGAAAAATGTAAACCTGTATTCAAATCTATGCATGGCTACTTACTTGCTTTATGATACCAGGCAAAACGATATGTTTCTGCCCCACTTACCTTACATGTAATAGAACAGAGTAGTATTTAGTTCATAGGAGTGGAATAAAGGAGTGCATGCACAGGGCCTGATATATTAGACATTCATGACTCATGAGACCCCCTCATGCTTCTCTTTATGTAAGTATTCCTGTAGTTGAATGGGGAATCATTTTTCTCATACAGGAGGGAAGAAGTAAAGTGAGTTATTTAGTGATCACATTTTTATATCCAACAGTTATCTTTTAAAAGGCAAATCAGATCATGCCAATTTCCTGTCAAAAACCTGACAGTTTTCCTAAAATAGAGATAAAACATTTTGTCTTGCTAACATAGCTCAGTATTATTCAGCTCATTCATTATTCAATATTATTCATTATTCATCAAGAAGTAATTATTTCTTTATAAAATCACATATTTTGTATCCTTTCTGTGGAGACTGACTTTGGGTGGCTCCAATGATCCCTACCTACCCACTCTTGTATCCCCTGTGTTTGAGTGTTGGCAGAATCGGTGGCTTCCCTCCTACCAATAGACTACAACAAAGTTGATCAGATATCATTCCTTTGATTGTTTTGTGCTAAATAGGTGCTATCTTGTTACAGTGCTTAGTCTAAAGTATTTGTTATTCTGAGTGACTCTGAAGAAGCAAGCTGCAATTTGTCCTACACCTATAAGAAAACGAATCCTGTCAACAACCCAAGCAAGCTTGTAAGTGAGCTTTTCCCCATATAGTAGGAGTTTAATAAATATTTACTAAATAAATAAATTAAGCTCCCCTGACCTAATCTCAATAATTTCCTCAAATTTCAAACTTTCTAAGTCATAAATATTAGGCATTGAAAACATATTTAATAGCTGGGCGTGGTGGCGCACGCTTGTAATCCCAGTACTTAGGAGGCTGAGACCGGAGGATCCGGGTTGGCAGCCAGTCTCAGTTACTTAGGTCCTCCGCAACTTAGTGAGACCCTGTTTCAAAATAAAGAATAAAAAATAGGGCTGGGGGTCTAGCTCAGAGTTAGAATGCCACTGGGTTCAATCCCCAGTACCACAAAAAAAGAAAACATATTTAATAAATTTTAATTAAAATACTAGTAGTTTAATTTCCCTATGAAGTCTTTCAGGTCATAGAAAACAATGGAAAATTGTTCTAGCCATACAAATTGTTGAGTTAAATATGAATATCATTATAAATGAATAATGTGCCTCATAGTATATTAAATTCCTATGCTTAGTATAAATCAGTCTTCATTTTTAATAATTGCTGGTAGTACCATTAGAGAACTTCTTAACATACAAATATGGGGAACAGACTCTGTGCTTCATTTTTGAGATACATCATCATCTCATCTCAGGTCTCTGTCTATAGCTCCAGTTTGGAACTGTCTCTGTAGAATAGAAGATATGTATATACATGCAAGTATGTATATATACATATACATATGCATATATACACAAATATATTCTTGTATGGAGAAAAGAATAAAATCAGTTCAATTCTGGGAAAGAAGTTAACTATGAGAATTTAACAATCTAGCTGATCTATTAACCAGAATACTTACTGGTAAAAAGGTAACAAATTTTGTTTAGAGGAAAAAAACATGAATCTAAATTCGATTCCTTAAAAACAAAACTACCTTAATTAATTCAAGCTTACCTTTTACTTTCCCTCAAATTAAATGAAACAAATCTAAAACATTAAAACTGGACACACCAAACACTCTTAATTCTCTAAAAGAGATTCCATAGCTACCTTGCCCAAAACCATGAGATGTTCCTATTGACAGTATGTCTGCTTTATCTTACCACTTCAAAAAGTATAATCATGGCAGAGAAAATAAAACATTAGCAATAGGACAGTATTAAATACAATATTGTACAAGATTGATGTACATCCATTTTAATCTACTTGATAAAATATTAATATGTAGTAGCCAAAAATATTATATCTGTTGTACAGTATATGTTAAGAGCATGAATTTGAATTCTTCCTTAGTCTCCACTGAGTTTTGAGGTGAGAGGTGAGAAGGTTAATTTTGCTTACTAATCCTCAATCTTTTCATCTGTATAATACATAAGTTAATTGTACCCAATCCATAGAATTGTTATGAGGATTAAATGGTTAAATAAATTAGATGGTTAGTAAAATATATACTGGATATCACTATTAGTAGTCTGGCCTTTCAGTAACATACAGCTAAACATTGCTTTTATTTTAAAATAATGTACATTTAAATAGAACATATTAAATAAAATTAAAATAAAATTTTATTTTGCTTAATATCTAATGCCATATGTTGAAATGCTATCAATAAAATATAAGCCCCTAGGGCAAGAAGTGTATGCTACAAATTTAGTTCTGTGTCAAGGTTAGACAGCTGTAAATAACATTTTTCCTCTGAAGAGAAGTAACATTTTCCCAGTGGCAGGAAACTCTCACTTACCTGCCAAATACTGCTTCTCTGCCCCCATTATTCCTCTAACTCTAAAGATAAGTTTGGAGACTATGTGAGTTATGTTGTGCTTCTGTTCTCTGAGTTACAGCATATGCCTGCCTGAGGAGGTTTGGAAACCTTGGTTAATATTAATGAAACAATTTGGGGGCATAAGCAGCCTCAAGAACAAACCTTGTCTTCATGGGCAGTGCTACGTCTTCTCATTAAACATGGGGAGACTCCATCTCATGTTCAATTACACCTGCCTAAATAATATTTTTCCTTTGGTTATCTAAGCTCATTAAGGATGAAAAAGAGAAAATAATAGTAATCTTTTCTTTCTGATTAGCATTCATTTCTCATGTTCAGGCACAAAATGCTGTCAAGCAGCTGTAAGTGACTAAGCCACTCACTGTTCAGGGCGATGCCACAGTGCTCTTTAGAGAAATGATGAATGATTTCAAACTTATGATCTGAAATAAAACTTGGATCCCTAAGGGTTCTTGGAGGGTCTGTCTGCAACAGCTCACAGAAAGCAAAGTACCATAGGTTATGTACTCTTTGAGCAGGCTTGTTCCAGAGTCTAGACTACTCCTGGGTTTTATATATTAATTTATTAACTCTTTAGGAATCAGATTTCTACTTAGAGTCATAAGGGCTCTAATAATAAGATAGAATCCAGGCTTGTGTTTAGCAAGCCACTGTCTCAGTAAACTCTCGAGGTTTTCACCCTTAGCTAAACCCTCACAAAATTGGGGCAATTTTTTTTTTTTGCGGTACCGGGGATTGAACCCAGGGGCATTCTACCTCCGCGCTACACCCCCGGCCCTATTTTTTTATACTTTATTTTGAAACCAGGTCTTACGAAGTTGCGGAGGGCCTCACTAAGGAGAGAGAGAGACAGGAAGAGAGAGAGAGAGAGAGAGAGAGAGAGAGAGAGAGAGAGCTGAGGCTGGCCGCGAACCCAGATCCTCCGGTCTCCGCCTCCCAAAGTACTGGGATTACAAGCGTGCGCCACCACCCTGGCGGCAATTTTTAAATTCATCTCATTGTTTACTTTCCTACCTCATTCCCCACAACAGCTGTCCAGAGACCTCCCTGCTTACCTAATACAGCCATGCTTACCTTCACTAGCAGATGAAGGCCGTTTCTCAGATTTCTAAATTCATCATATGATTTCACCTCTCCGGAGGATTGGGAAAAGAAAGGAAGAAATTAATGCTTATTGAAAGACTGGATATGAATATCATCCTTGTATCTTAGGAATGAGAATATTTTGTCCAGAGATAAAAAGTGGCTAGCTGAAGATCACACCACACATATGTATCAAATGACCAAGGATGGATTCTAGTTCAGGTGTAACTGATACCAATGTATAAGCTGTTTTCTAAGAAGCACAGCATATATTTTAATTGACACAAAATGATTGTACATATTTATAGGGTATATTGTGATATTTAGATACATGCATGCAATGCATAATAATCAAATGCAGATAATTAGTATTTCCATCACCTCAAACATTTCTTTGTATTGGAAACATTTAAAATCCTGTGTTTCAGCTATTTTGAAATATTCAGTATATTGTTAACTATAGTCACTCTACTGCACTATTGAACAATAGAAATTATTCCTATTATCTAACTGTATTTTAGTACTGATTATGCACTCTCTTCTTACCTCCCCTCCTCCCTATTTTTCCCAGCTTCTGGTGACCTCTTTTTTATTCTATCACTATGATATCAACAGTTTTTGGTTTCTACATATGAGTGAGAACATGTAGTATTTGATTTTCTCTGCCCGGCTTATTTCACTTAACATCCTCCAGCCTCATGCATGCTGCCACAAATGATGGAATTACATTCTTTTTATGCATGAATAATATTTCATTGTTAATACATATCACATTGTTTTTATTCATTCATCAGTCAATGGATAGCTAAGTTAATTCCACATCTTGGCTATTGTCAACGGTGCTGCGATAAACATGGGGGTGCAGATGTCTCTTTGACATACTATTTCCTTTCTTTTGGATATATTCCCAGTAGTTTCATTGCTGGATCATATAGTATTTTTAGTTTTAGTTTTTTGAGGAACCTCTCTACTATTTTCAATAATGGCTATACTAATTTACATTCCCACCAACAGTCTAGGAAAGTTCCCCTTTTCTGTTTCTTTGTCAGCATTTGCTGTTTTTTTTTTTTTGTCTTTTTGTTAATAGCCATTCTAACTGGGGTGAAATATCTCATTGTGGTTTGATTTGCATTTCACTGATAATTAGCGATGTTGGACATTTTTATAAGCTCCTTGGCCATTTGCATTTCTTCTTTTGAGAAATGTCTACCCTGATCATTTTCCCATTTTTAAAATTATATTAACTATTTTGTTGCTGTTGATCAGAGCTCATATTTTATTTTTGCTAAGGCTTAAGCATCTCTCTGTGTGCTGAATCCTCACTTTCTGCCTCATATAAGGCTAATTTCCTCCAGTTAACTACTTTTCCTGCTAGCATTTTCAAACAACTTCCTCAAATGAGTATTTTGCAGGTAAACTTGTTATTGCTTCCCATAGCAAAACACACAAACAAAGAAAAACAAAAAGTCCTATACCTTTACCACAATACAATCTATTTCTTCACTGTGAGGTCATTGAAAGATAAACTCTACGATGACATTCACTGTCTCAGAATCACTTCTTTTTCATCTTTGCTATCTGAATTCCACTTGCACCTCTGTAGTGAAATCTTCTTCATAAGGTCATCAATTGGTCTCCCTTTACTCATTTAAATGTTTCCTTCACTTTCTCAAATCATCCACATTTTTTACTTCTTTTAAAACCTGTTTTGTTTCTTCATTATAAATAAATAACTTTGATATACTGTGTGTATGTGTGTTTGTGTGTGTGTGTGCGTGGTAGTTATTCTCAGATCTTTGCATTTTTATTACATCTAATCCTAATGACAACCCTGCATGTTATAAATGATTCACTATTACAAATCAAGAAAATGAGACTTGAAGAGCCTAAGTCCCTCAAGATAACATGGTAATTGAAAACATCTGACTGTGATCCTATAACTGCCTTATTCCAAATTGTTTTCTTGACTGACTAGTTTCTTTATCTTCCCCTCACTATGTTATTTCCTCTGGTCCTATGGTAGTTTCTTTTCTCTCTTGATTACTTGCTGTTCCATGACTACATCATCTTCTATTACATCAACTATACAGACTGACTTAAATCTGAACTTATGCCTTATGTCATCCACATCCTTCCTTCTTTTTGTATATCCCCACCCCAGGAGCTTCACCTTTGGATTGCTTCCAATGTGGATCCAACACTCCCAGTTGACTTGTTCTGAAAAATAATGCATTCTGATTCCCCTATACTTCAGCTGTCTGTTGTCAACTCTATATTTATTTCTCCCAAACAATGTCT
This sequence comes from Glis glis, assembly GCA_004027185.1. Classification (NCBI taxonomy): domain Eukaryota; kingdom Metazoa; phylum Chordata; class Mammalia; order Rodentia; family Gliridae; genus Glis; species Glis glis. The sequence continues at coordinate 64,687 of PVJS01003167.1, forward strand.
CATATTCACTGGTAATGCTATGAAGAGGATCCACACCCCATTGTTTTTGCCCAGGCTATATCAGTAGCCTATTACAAGATCATTTTGAGTCTTGTACAGAATGATAAATAAATCTTCCTAATGAGCCTCTTCCTTCATGACATTTTATTGCCTATGAACTTCCATGAGATTTTTACTTAAGTCTGGCCAAAAAGTCTTTTCAAGATGGAGGTCAAACTTTTCCAAAGCAGCTGTCCACCCTTTCTCCTCTCATTGACCAATCTGAGGACAAGTCATAGGGAATTAAAGAAATTAGAATTGCTCATTTATACACTTTTGTTTGTGCTTCTAGGAGCCAAATTCAGTTTTCTTCAGCATCATATTACAGGATATTATAGTTCTTATTATTTGATTTTACTAGATTACAAATAATTTGAAATAAAGATTATGATTTTTTGCCATAATGCATTGTGTTTGTTTAATAAACACTAGCTGTGCTATAATTTATTTCTTTATTTTTTGGCACTGGGGATTGAACCCAGGGGCATTCTACCTCTAAGTAGGCCAGCCCTATTTTTTAAAATTTGAAACAGGGTCTCACTAAGTTGCAGAGAGCCTTGCTGGGTTGCTGAGGCTGGCCACAATCCTGTGATCCTCCTGTCTCAGCCTCCCATGTACTGGGATTATAGGCGTGTGCCACCATGCCCAACTGATAAGCTATAATTTAAAAATGCATCACACCCATATGCATGCATGCTTACCAAATGTGTAGTACATATATTGCATATATGTGCATACATGTATATATTTATATTATATTATATTTAATGTTGTATTTATATTATATTTATATTTAATATTGTATTTAGATTATAAATCTATAATATAATGAATCATTTGTTCCGATTTGAGAATATTTAAAAAACTAAAGTCAATTTATTTATTTAATGGGATGTCATATCCCTTTATTTTATGCATCTTGATACTTTTTCAAAAGGCATCTATTCTCCTTTGAAAAAATCATGCTTTTTCTGTGTATCTAAGTTTTGTTATATACTATATATAGTTAGAATAGAACAGACAGTGTGAAAATGAGGGGGAAGGAAAAAACCCATCAAGCAAAGGTCTTCTGTTTTAAAATGCTGTGTTTTATTTTTTTCTGTATATGCATTTTGAATTGTGTATATATTATGTGTCTTTTTTCATTGTTTCCCTGTTATGTGCCTCTATATATAGGTATATTCAGTTATATATAAACAAATTAAAGCCAATTATTGAGAGAATACTGTAGTGTGTGTGTGTGTGTGTGTGTGTGTGTGTTACTGGGGATTGAGCCAAGGGGTGTTCTACCTTTGAGCTCTATCCCCAGTCCTATTTTTTAATTTTCAAACAGGGTCTCACTAAATTGCTGAGGGCCTCGCTAGTTGCTGAGGCTGGCCTCAAACCTGTGATCCTCCTTTCAGCCTCCCAGAGAATACCATATTAATACCATTTAGAAAGTAAATACTTTTAGTACATAGAATTATTTAGTATCTTAACACAGACAATAGCACAATTGCACACACAATTCTTCAAATTATACTAGCAGATTGAAAATAACATCCAGATACAGGACAAAACAATAATTGGAGAGCTAAAATTCTTACTACTAAATGCCCCCTTCTAATGGCCATTAAACAAATGATTTAAATGCATCCAGTTGAGGAAAAATCAAATTTATTGATTTTAATATTTAAGAAGATAAATTTATCAATTAAAATTGTTTGTGACACTGACAAAAATATTTTATGAACAGTCTATTTATTCCCCTGTATTTTTTATGCCTCCTAAAAGTGTCAGGTGTCTGTGATGACCAATAATATTGAGAATCATGCATGTCATTTCTAGGTGGAAGCAGTAAAAGACCTATGCATTATTCTCCAGTCTTCATTTCCTTTTCTTCAGTGACTAAGCAGGTCACTTTGTCTAGAAAATGCAGCCATACGTGGTAGTACTTGAGTCAGCCTGAGCCCTGGAGAAACTATAGAGGCTCAGACATCCCTTACAACTTCACATGATCATCACTTTTGCATGTATTATAAGCAAAAATAAATGTTTGTTTTGATAAGCCACAGTGATTCCAGGAGTTAATTTGTTAGTGCAATGTAATATTGCTATACTGGCAGATACAAGCCAATGTCAATTTGCAATAATGCAGTAATACCTTTATTGCACATGATGTTTTAAAACTGATATTGTCCCTTTATCAAGATACCACATATCATTTCTCACTCAGCAAATACGTCTTTTATAAGGAGAACATCATGCAGAAGGTAATTTGAACACTAAATCATGCTCCAAGGAGAATTTTTCTTATTTGAATACTTTATTTTAGATAATGCTTGGTAATTTTAAAGGTTTATATTTTAATCATTTAATGCTGCCAAAACCCCAAATCATGGCACAGGATCTATATATACAAAATCAATTTGTTGTATATCCTTCCACATTACCTTTCATATAACTGTTAAAATACTCCAACAATAAAAGGCCCAAAGGGACTCTAAAAATGTATCCAGTAAATGACCTAGGAAACAAAAGTATCTATTTGGCTCATAGCCAATGCAATATAAAATGCTAAATGATGTAGGCACACAGATGTTTTCATGAACTTTATTATAAAGCTATATATAGTTGGGTGTGATGGTGTGTGTCTCTAGTCCCAGCTACTTGGGAAGCTGAGGCAGAAAGGTCACTTGAGCCCAGGAATTTGAGGCCAACCTGGGTGACATAACAAGACTCTATCTCTAAAATAATGAAAAATTAAAACTATATATGTTGCAAGAAAATGTCTTTTTAAAGGCAGACTTATTGGGAGATATCATTGAAACATAACCTCTATTTTTCTACCAATGTTCAGTAAACAGTTTTGCAATCCACTTTCCTGAATAGCTTCAACTTTACTTATAGACTTCAGTTGCTTTATTTCTATTCAAGAGCAGTGCACTGAGACCTCTTCCCAAGTTAGGATAATCAGCCATTGGTCAGTCTGGTGAAAGGCAGGGTTTCAGTTCCCACTGTAGATTAGAAGGAGGCACACTGGCTCTCTTCTAACCTTTGGCCTCTAGAAAGTGGGCTAGTTAGGCAAACTTAGAAAAGTTAATGCTGCCCCCCTCACACTTTAACTCTGATGCAGTGCTACAAGAATCAGGGCCAGGTTAGAATTTCTTACACTGTGTGGTGTGGTGGCCACATTCATATTGTGGTCCTGGTGCAAGCAGAGGCTGAGTCCTCAGTTTTCTGAATAATCTCTGTCCCTTCTTGTAGCCTTCCAACCTTTTCCTTTTCTAATCCTAGTAACCTACATCAGTTTCTGTTGTTTGAAATTTAGAAGCACACATTAATACTCATGCAAATTCATCTTTGCAGAAGCTTTTAATGTACCTTCCAAATACTTGTTTATGGCTATATACTGCCAAAATCTTCCACAGAAATAAAATAAATTGCATTTTTTTCTACTATAAGTCTTAGAAAAGATCTGAAAATCCTCATAATCACCTACCAGATGCTGTTCAGTTTTAAAGAAATACTTTATAAACATTATCACAGGATGAAATGCAGTCTGTTCTTTGGTTTATAAGTGAAGTTAGTCCACTGAATTTTTTTTTTTTTTTGCGGTACCAGGGATTGAACCCAGGGGCGTTCTACCTCCACGCTACACCCCTGGCCCTATTTTTTTATACTTTATTTTGAAACCAGGTCTCACAAAGTTGCGGAGGCCTCACTAAGTAAAGAGAGAGAGAGATAGGGAGAGAGAGAGAGAGAGCTGAGGCTGGCTGCGAACCTGGATCCTCCGGTCTCCGCCTCCCAAAGTACTGGGATTACAAATGTGCACCACCACGCCCGGCTAGTCCACTGAATTTTAATGAATGTTTCCTTTCAGATATTTTTCATCTCAGGTATGTGCATCCATTTAAGTCATATATTTTAAAATTTACATTTGAAAAAATAAAAATAAATTTTAATTTATCCTATAGGAAGAAAAGATGGCCATAGGCCCTATCAACTTTATTTATAAATAAAATTGCCATACGGCATACAAGATGGAAACTCCTTTATTCCTAGTAACAGAAGAAATAGTTGGTAAAGAAGAAAACAATGTGATAGGTTCTATATACCATAAATTATAAATTTTACTATAAAGAGTTATATTCCATATTATCACAAAATCAGTTTTGAAATGTTTTTATTTAACCCAATTCATTCAGCACTTTAAATGATTCTTCAGTCTCCTTCATAGATTCTGCAATTCTCTTTCAAATAGTTGAGCAATATGATTAGCTTTTGCTGTAAACTCTCCAACTGAGAAGTAATGTAGTATTTAATATGGTTTCTAGACAACTAAGTCTAATTTGGAATTACTTTTGGATATATCCCCTATCTTATCTAAAAAAATGTACACTAAAGTAAAAAGGAGATATAAAGACATGATTGTTTTCTCAGTGTTATGGTTCTCACTACTAATTCTCATTACACTTGAGTGTAGAAAGAAGATACAACGAATTAATCTGACATTTGCTGAGTACTGGGACACTATTATTTAGAGGATTGATGGAGATATTTAAGATTAATTTCCTGATGTGAATCTGTGTCAAATTCTGCTTCCTCCTGAGGATGGTAAAGACCTACCAAAGTCCTTCAGAGTCCACATATTACCAGAAACCCAGTGTGGATGAATTTAAGAGTCCTTTATTTATAAGTAGAATGTGTATATTCTGTTATGTTTGTGTTATTCTGTCAGGCTAAGTATGTAATGATGGGCCTTCACTGGATCCAAATAGAATCTCTCTCCTATTTTTACTTTAATCGATGACATTTCTGCATATGATCTTTATGAAAAACATTTTTATCCTTTAATTCCGGTTCTCCATTGGGACTCCTGAAGGGCAAATGAGCGACCTTCCCCTTCTGTCCCCTCCATCTCAATCTGACTTAATTGCCACAGGCTGGCTTCACGCATCTGGGAGCGGAGTTGACCTGGGAGCTTTCTGGGGTCTGAGCATTCATTACACTACTTTCTTTGTGCCTTTCTGTCCTCAGATCCATTGGAGTTGACACTGTACAGCTTAGAACTGAGTCTCATGCCAAACTGTGGAGGAAGCTAGTGTTACTTTAACGACAGGTCAAACCCTCTCCCTCCACAATTGACTGATACTTCTTGTTTCCACAAACAAGTTCTTGATAATGCTTTGTAAAAATTTTCTTTTTGATCTCTTCTTGATATAATCTTTCTTCAGTGAATTTGAATTAGTGAAGTAACACGAGAAATAAATGACAGAGGGATGTTGTACTTTCTTTTTCTCTGGTTATTTAACATTCTCGGTTCTTTGAACTTTTTCCCCATCAGCCTTGTTTTTCCAATGTTTACTCATTTTTGCAGCTCCCGGCTAAACCTTTCAAGTTGTTCATACTTTCTATTCTAAGTCTGAAGTCTCCATTTCTATTTCTGTTGTACTAGTCTTATTTTTTGGAATCTCCTCCAAAAAAGAATACTTAAATCAAATAAATAAACATTCCTCATGTAAAGTTTTAGAACATTTATGTGTCTACAGCTAGCTTGGCAAAAGACGACAACAAAAATGAAACAACCTTAATATGGTAAACTCATCTTAAAGAAACACAGCACTTACCACCCATCATATAACCCATGCAATTAATTCCACAGATGCTAAGAGGGACTAAGATGAAATAGCACAGTGCTTGTTTACAAGATGCTTCCATGCAGCAGAAATTTTTTTTTTACAATTTCATTATAGGCAGAAAACATAAATGGAATAATTTTCTATGTGCATTATTGAATTTTATTTAAGCTCATATATTTTTATCTATAAATCCTGTAATTTCTGCCCTTTCAAATTTTAAAGATAAGCACTTATAAACTTTTATTCAAGGTGCTCATAATTGATCTTTTAAAGTCTATGATTCTACAAGATGGAACAATATCGTATAAGCATCTGTGAACACAGGTGAAGTAGAACAGACTTCTGTGGAGCTTAACAGTATCACCTTCTTACTGCGACAAGTTAATTGCCTCTGTTTGGGTACAATACTTCATGAATTTTCCAGCATTTAGATTGCTTTAATATTCTTTGCTCTTGATAACTTATTGATTTTCTCAAATTTTCTTTCTATGATTTTATAACACCAGGGTTACTCTTTACTCATCCAGTAAAGCTGGACGTTTTTAGTGCAACAAAAAAAAATACAAGTTCAAGATGATGGTAGCCACTGATAAGTATTCTCAAACTAATCCCTATGTCTTATGTGGCTTGTCAACATTTATTGCAATCTGAATAAAGTGTTTCATAGGGAATCTTGGCAGGCAGGTTACTTAGATGGGTTTCCACAGGATGGCAGCACGCTGGGCTATTACCATACAGCATGACATACTTGTGTAATGAACATCAATTAATCTTAGAAATTTGATTTATTTAGTATAGCCAGAGGCAACTAAGCCAATGGTAATTAAAATAAATGCATAAAAATTGGAATATTAACTTATTTTAGCAAATGTCTAATAGCAAGTATTGATTGAATTAGTGTTCATTGACTGTATTTTGTTTATAGGCAGGCCTACAGAGTAATTAAATTTAAAATGTAAGGTTTTTTAATGTGTGTAGAAATTGTCAAAGGCAATCATAGAGTGATATTTACGTTTTTTACATTTTGTCTACAAAAAGACTGAAATAACCATTTCTGCTAATTTTTTTGTGTGTATGTGTGGGATCGAATGCAGAGGAATTCTACCTCTGAGCTACAATCCCATCCCTTTATATTTTTATTTCGATAAAGAGTCTTGCTAAGTTGCTGAGGGTCTCACTAAGTTGCTGAGGCTGGCCTTGAACCTGCAATCCTCCTTTCTCAGCCTCCCAAGTACTTGGATTATAGGCATGCACCACCACACCCAGCTTCTAAATTGTTTCACCAAGTTCATCAACTAGATGGTAATATTGCCATTATTGCTACTGCCTCTAGTATTGTTACTCCTACTACTCTATGACTAGTACTTCTCCTAGCTGTTCTTAATGTTTCCACCAAGTATAGAAGGGCATTAATAAAAATAACTAAGGGGCCTCTTGAGGCCCCTTATCCTCTATTTTCACAAACTGTACTCCAATACTGGAGGGAATTTCTCTGATTGGTGAGATTAGAAGGGAGAAGTTCACATGACTAGACCAACCTCTTCCTCTCAACTCTCTTTTTTGTGCAAACATTTGCAAACACAACATAAGTATTGCTTTGTTTTGCATGGACATCCACGGTCTGCCTAAATCTGGACTGAGTATTTTTAAGTCTACTTGTCTGTAGATATAAGCCATGATTTTTTAGATTCAATTTCAGCTTTATTCCCATTAAGGTAGTATTGTCTACATCTGCTTGACTCTGCCTTATTTCTCTTTTTTTCCCCAGAATCAGTGAGAAAAGATGCGTATCGTTTATTAGGTCCTGCTCTATTTCATAGGATATTTACTAAATAATAAAGTGATTTTCATAGACAGGGGAGCTACTACTAATATCTTCATTTCATAAATATGAACAATGAAGGATTGAGAAATTAAGAAATCTGTAATGGTGACACTGCACGCATCAGTTAATATGGCTATGTAATAAATTTCCACAGAAGTTTGGTCATGGTACATTGATTTATTACTGCACAGTTTTTGTGGGTCAGGAATATGACCACACTTTGAATCTAAGGAACACAAGGGCCACACAATCTAAGCGATCTCAGGGCCACACTTGAAGTCCTCTTCTTGAAGGTTTCTTGAGAGGCTGTAGTGAAGGCGTTAGCTAAAGGACTACAGTCTTTCTTGAAGGCTCAACTGGAGAAGTATCTGCTTCTAAGCTCATTGAATTGTTGAAGGCAATATTCAGGTCCTGCAAGCTGCTGCTGTCTGGAGGTTAATTTCTATTCCTTGGCACATGGAACTCCTCATGACAGCTTGCTTCAACAATTCAGACAAGTTGAGGAAACAATGAGTTTGGTCTGTTAGCAAGCTGACTGTTACAGTCTTTTGTATTCTAACCATAGAAGTGGCATTCCATCACCTTTGCTGTATTGTGTTCCTTAGATTCAAATTACTAGATCCAGCTCACATTCCTGAAAAAGAGATTGCACAAGGGCATGACTACCAGGGGGTGGGGGTCTTTAGAGACCACCTCAGGAGTCTCTTAGCACACTGTGATTAAGTCTGAGAGTTAGAGTTTGAACCTAAGTATTCCAACTCCAGAGCCCATGCCAGCTGCCATGGCCGTAGGTAAGAGTAGCTTCTGACCTCTACATGGCCGAGTCTCCATTTCTAACCTTCTATATCTAAAAAACATCTTCAGAATATAGCATCTGAGTCTTCTTTAAGGAATTAGACTGTTGTTCAGGTACTGGTGATGATTTTACTTTGAATCACATTTAGGTGATTTTACTTACCTCTGTTGTCAACTATGACATGTACTTTTATATATGTTAACTTCCAATTGAAGTTCTTATTGCAGATTTATTTAGGCTCCTCAAATAAATAATTCAGAACACAAATAATGTCAAAGTAAAGTATAATTCTAATGATAAACACTATTTTTCATATGAGGAAGTAATTCTAGATTAAGTACAGTGATCAACCTAAATGAATCACTTGCTAATATGAGGTAATTTAATTTTCCCACATAGATTTAAAAGTCAAATATAAGCCTCAATTATTCCTATTCTTCAGATTGTAATAGTGTATTGAATATCTGCACAGGAATAACATGACAGTTGTCTTGAATATAGCATTAGAGGCAAGAGGAAATTGTTTTCTCATAAGGCTACTGTCTTAAATGTTCCATTCCTCATACTTATGTTTTTAAATATACAATATCATCATCCTTGGAATATTCATAAAATAACCAGGGTCCACATCCAGAGGTATCAGAATTTTGCCATTGGATATGAATGATCTTTTCTTTCTTTTTTTGTGGTACTGGGGATTGAACCCAGGGGCATTCTACCTCCGAGCTACACCCCCAGCCCTATTTTTTATTCTTTATTTTGAAACAGGGTCTCACTAAGTTGCGGAGGGCCTCACTAAGTAGCTGAGGCTGGCTGCGAACCCGGATCCTCCGGTCTCAGCCTCCCAAGTACTGGGATTACAAGTGTGCGACACCACGTCCGGCTATGAATGTTATTTTCTACTGAATTTTATTATAGTATTTTAAATGGCATCCCCACTTTCAGATGATTTCAGTAAGTAGATATTTCAAATATTTCAAGTTTAGGCGTTCCTATTCCTCAGGCTCAGACTTTGATTCAAAGAGATATCGATTTATATATAAACACTTAACTAGACTAGTGGAGTACCTATTTGTAAAATGGGCAGTTTACTATAACATAAAGTATTCCCACTTAAACTATTTGTCTATAAATGCAAATTATTGTCTTTCACACATATAAAAAAGTATAAACCTATTGTTAAGAACAAGTTTTGAAACACAAAAAATGCTTTATTTCTTCAGCAAATATTAACAGATTAGTTTCAATTATACCTGCTTTTAAAAGTAAATCCTCCAGTGCCCACATTTCTGAGTAGCCTCTTTAGATGTTGTGGCATTTCATAATTAACATTCAGATGATGTGTACATCTTCCATTTTATTTGATATTCTATCCTTATTCTTTGAGCTTTCTCAATCCTTTGAATTTTCTTTATGATTGTCACTCGAAAAAATAATATTTCAAATGGAGAATAACATAACTGCCCTTTCATTAAAGAGTTGATATAAATTATAGCTTCTTGATTCTACTTAGATATTTTGAAATATAACTGTGCTATCAAAGAGGTCTTCTAGTTTATTGATGATAATTTTTCTATAAGCACAGTAAAAGTTTATAATGCTTTTCTCTACTTAAGAAGAAAATATAGGCACTTTATTATAGATTACTTAACACGTGAACATGTGGGGGATACAATCACTATTACTGTTTTTCTTCTTTTTTTTGTGGAATTGGGGATGGAACCCAGGGGCATTCTACCTTCAAGCTACACCCCCAGCCCTATTTTAATCTTTATTTTGAAACAGGGTCTCACAAGTTTCTGAGGCTGGCTGCGAACCTGTGATCCTCCTGTCTCAGTCTCCCAAGTACTAGGATTACAAGTGTGCCACTATGCCTGGCTTGTTTTTCTTCTATTTTACTATATTATATTGATAAATATGGTTATTGAAGTTAGTTAACGAAGATAATGCTTAGCAACTCAAAAATTCATTTCTGATTAAAATATTATTATTTGGTTGATCTTTTAAAAATAAACTCTGTTACATAAACCATTTATTTTATAATTGCAAATGAAAGCAGGATTTGAAGTAATCCTGCTTTGAAGCTCAGTGCTCCTGTAAAATATAAGTTAGATTTAATACGACCACACATGTTTTAGAAATTAAGCCTAAAAAAGTGTTCTTCAATTCTGTCCAAAAAAGGTTTAATTCAGGTCATAAGAACATTAAATTCTTTTTACAATGATCATTTATGATATTTATCCCAACTGCTGCATATAGAACATGCCATATGGTGATGAAAAGCCATTCAGCAAACACACAATGAAAATACCCTCGATCCTGTACTTTAATATCAACTATACTGTATTGAAGTATTGAAGGGGAGGTTGATTATAGACTTCAAGGTGTTTTTGTTTATTGGTTTTTTGATTCATTATCCTTCTTTATATGTTTCAACTTGTATGTGTATTAGCAGGCGTGTATATGTGTGCGTGTGTGTGTGTGTGTGTGCAAGCGTGCACTATTGGGGATTGAATCCAGAGACATTCTACCTCCACGCTATTCCTCCAGCCCTTTTTAATTTTTTTTTTGTTTTGAAATTGGGTCTTGCTAGGTTGCTGAAATTCTCCTTAAATTGCTGAGGCTGTTAGCAACTTAGTGAGACCCTCAGCAACTTAGACCCTGTTTCAAAATAAAAAAAAAAATAGGGCTGGGAGTGTAGCTCAGAGACAGATGCCTTTGAGTTCAATCCTCAGTACCAAAAAATTTTTATTAAAAAATAAAAGAACACTCATTTAGCATGCACAAGGTCCTGGTTTGATCCCCAGTGCTGCACACACATGCTTTTAAAAAGTACATATATTAAGCCAGGCATGGTGGCACAACCTGTAATCCCAGCTACTCACTAGTCTGAGGCAGGGGGATCACAAATTGGAAGCCAGCCTCGGCAACTTAGCAAGACCATCTCTGAAAATAAAATTGACTGGGGATGTAGCTAAATGGTAGAGTGCCCCTGGGCTCAAGCCCCAGCACTACAAAAGTAAAGAAAAAGGAAAAATGGGCGTAGGGTCACAGCAATGAGGCACTATGTTGGGAGGAGGAAGTCAGTCCTCTCCACACACTGAATATCCCGGGGTCTTGGCTTTAGACTTGCTAGCCTCCAGAACTACAGAGATCAAGTTCAGTTGTTAATAAATTACCCAGCCTACAGTATTTTCTTACAGCAGTGTGAAGGGACCAAAGTGTCTGGGGATGCCTTCAACTCTTCCATCCTATGGGAAGGACACTTTTGCTGACTATAGGATTCCTGGAGGACAGGTGTGGTTTTCATCACTTTGAGTACATCAACATACTGCCTTATGGATTCCAGGGTTTCTGATGAGAAGCTCAATGATAACCTTATGGGGGAAATGATGATGATAGGTCCCTTCCTCTAGGACCCATAGATGTTAACAATGTGCCCTATGCTGTCTTAGGGAGTAGAGCATTTGTTATAGTATCACGATGTGAATAAAATGCTACCATACTTTTGACACCAGTCATTCTGAGTTGAAAGAAAAAGGATTTTGAGCCAAGCATGGTGGCACACAGAACTTGGGAGGCTAAGACAAGATGATCACAGGTTTGAGGCCACCCTCAGCTACTTAAGGAAGCCCTCAGCAACTTAGACCCTATTTCAAAAGAAAAAAATAAGATGGGACTGGGGGCTAGGGGTGGAGCTTGGAGGCAGAATGCACCTGGGTTCATTCCCTACAAATGCACACACACACACACACACACACACACACACACACGCATTTCATCCCTTGAGTTTAGATATGATGAGGTCTTTAAGAGCCAAAAATTTGCATCTCCCTCATTGCTAATGATGCTGAACTTTTTAAAATATATTTATTGGCCTTTTATTATTTCTTCTTTTGTTGAGTGTCTTTTTAGTTCAATTGCCCATTTCTCGATTGGGTTACTTTTTTTTAGTGTTAAGTCTTTTAAGTACTTTATATATTCTAGATATAAGTCCTCTATCAGAGGAGTATCTGGTAAAGATCTCCCATTCTGTAGGTTCTCTCTTTATTTTATTTATTTATTTTTTATTTTTTAATTTTTTTATGTTTTTATTGGTGCATTGTAGTCTCACATTACAATGAGTATCAGTTTGGTGTTAACATACATGCACACAGCTCTTGGTGTCCCTCCCCCCGCCTCCCCCCTGCATCCCCCCCACATGTAGCACTGAGAATGATGTTGGTATAATCTCATATATACACATTGTTTATGACAGTAATTCCATGGATTCACTACTTTCTTACCCTTCCCCTTCCCTTGTACCCCTTCCCTTGCACCACTGAGGGTTCTCCGTTGTCATTGGAGTCCCTTTTGTGTCCCCACTTCTCCCTAAGTTGTGCATATTAATGAAAACATATGACCCTTCATTTTTTGTGGTTGGCTAATCTCACTTAACATAATGCTCTCCAGATCTTTCCATTTTCTTGCAAATGCTGTTATTTTGTTCTTCTTTATTGCTGAGTAGAATTCCATTGTGTGTATTTCCCATAATTTTGTAATCCATTCATCTGTGATGGACATCTAGGTTGGTTCCATAGTTTGGTCACTGTGAATTGTGCTGCTATGAACATGGGTATGCATATATTACTGTTGTTTTCTAGTTTCAATCCCTTTGGTATGATACCCAGTAGTGGAATAGCTGGATCATATGGTGGATCCATTCCCAGTTTTCTGAGGAATCTCCACACTGATCTCCACAGTGGTTGAACTAGTTTGCAATCCCACCAACAGTGTAGAAGAGTC
>PVJS01003168.1:0-77748 GCA_004027185.1 Glis glis
ACACACACACACACACACACACACACACACACACACACACAGTGCAAATAGATATAGAGCTTTGGAATATGATAAAGATAGCATTTTAAATCAATAGGGAACATATGTATATCAGTTAAGCAGTGATGGGCCAACTGGTTGACCATCTGGTAAACAAAAGTTGGGTTCATACCCCATCCATAGGCTGGGGTAGCTCACTTTCAAATAGAAAAGTATATGTTGTATGTTAATAAGGAAATGCAAAACGGCTCAGCTATTTTAGAAAACAGTTTGGCAGTTTCTTATAAAGATAAACATGCACTTGCCATATGACCAAGCTATTCCATTCCTATTCTCAGGAGAAACGAAGACATATGTTTATACAAAAACAAGAATTTCTATATTGGTTTTATTTATATTCGCCAAAAACTTGAAGCAACCAAAATGGCCTTCCACTGGTGAGTGGATAAACAAACTGTAGTGTGGCCAGACTATGAAACACTATATAACAACAAAAAGAGAAAAGTGACTGTTACATCTTTTAGCATGGATATATGGCAAATGCGTTATACTAAATGTGGGAGTCATGTCCACAATTATTGTATAATTGCATTTTTATGACATATTGGAAAAGGCAAAACCACAGGTACAGAAAACAGACCAGGGATTGCCAAGGGCAGACATTGGGGTGGTAAGTAAAGGGAATATTGATGACAATTTTGTTGCTGTTTGAACTCAGGGGCATTCTACATCCAAGCTACACTCCTGGCCCTTTTTATTTTTTTATCTTTTGAAACAGAGTCTTGCTAATTTGCTGAGGGTCTCTCTAAGTTGCTGAGGCTGGCCTCGACTGTGATCCTCCTGTCTCAGCTTCCCAAGTACTGGGATAACAGGCGTGCACCACTACCTCTGGGTGATTACGATTTATTTTTGGCAAAAATTCATAAAACTTTACATCCAAACAGAGAGAATTTAACTATATGTGAATTATACCTTAGTAAATCTGATTAAAATATTAATATGATTTTATTAAACTGTAAAGAATTAGACCAACACTTTGAAAAATTGTTTTATGACCTCTAGTAAGAAGCCTTTTCTGAAAATGATGCAGAACCTAAGATATCTTTAAAAATTTGGTATGTGTCATTACCTAAAAAAAAATAAGAAAAAACATATACATACATGAGAAATATCACTAAAAAGTCAAAAGGCAACACATTTGGGAAAACATTTACAACTCATATCACAGAAAAAAATTATATAAAGAACAAGTTGTACAAATTGTTAAGAAAAGCAGTCTAACAGAACACTTGGTAAATAGATTCTTTCATAGGACATGAATCAAAATTAAACAATTGGAAAGATACTCAACCTCAGGCAAAATAAGACGACAACCATCAGAACTTCCTTCTGGTTGAATTATTCACCTGCAGTATTGGCAAAATACAGCACGTAGCCTGTGAGTGAGGCTGCGAAGGTACACATGCTCACACATGTCTGCAGGAGAGAGGATTTGTACAATTCTGTGGAGGATGGTTTCTAATACTATACATCAGAATTACAAATAAATATGAATATCCCAATAATTAGGCGATCTAACTGAGCTTCCAGGATTTTTCCCCTACAACTACGCATTTGTGAAATGAAGTATGCACAAGACGAGGCCTGGAGGCAATTCCAGCCAGCAGTAACAGGAGCTGACATTTCTTTAGTACTTACCAAGTGATAGCCCCATTCTAAACACTTGACAGGTATTAAATCACTTACTTCTTGCAACCTCTCCTTCAGGTCGATTCCATCACTGCACTTTACAAGGGAGGAAACAGACACAAAAGTTAGTTCACTAGTCATAGGTTTAGTTAGTAAATGCTCAGTGGAGATCTACAACCAGGGCTCTGGCTCCAACATTCTTTGTCTTACACTATTCTATAAAACAATTAGAAATCACATCTGTAAAAAATAAGAATGGTTAATTGAATAGGGGTCACTTACCCAGTGGAGTAGTATGCAACTGTAAGAAAGGAGTCCTTTATGCACAAGGATGGGAAGACATTCAATGTATACCTGCCAATGAAAAATGAAAGGTACCTAACTATGCGGTGTGATATATTACCGTTTGTATTAAAGGGAGGGGATAAAGAACAAACCTGTGTTTTCTTTGACATGCATTAAAATGTCTCTCAAGGGAACAGGATAAACGCATGGCAATTGTTACCTTTGGAGGTGGGTTGGAGGGAGGTGCGTGAATGGGCAGACTCTTAGTGCCTGGGTCACAGCCCCAGAAGGGAGGTGTCTCATTATATACCTCTGCATGTTCTTGAGGTTGAGTTACATAATCGATCTTAAAATTAAATAAATGAAAGATAGAAAATTAGAAACTATTTATCACAGACACTATGAAAATGACCGAAAATTACATCAGAAAATAATGGCATCTCCTGTAATCAACAATGGATTCTTTTCCAGAATATACAAAGAATTCCTTTAGTTCTAGGATACAAAGTTTAAATAACACTACAGAAAGATGAAGAGGCATTTCACAGAAGAAACATGAAGCAAGTCAACATGAAAAGCGGCTTAGCTCTCCTGGTAATTAGAGAAAAAGAAGTTAAACCAAATGACATTCTCTTTAGGTTGTAAATTTAAAAAAAAAGTGAGACAGTCAAAAATGTTAGGGAAGATATAGAGGAACAGAATGACGTACCCTGCTGGTAGAAATTCAAAAGGATACAAATTTGAAGAGAGATTCAGAAATATCTAGTAAAGTTCTAGATGCCCTTACCTCACTGGGTACTTACCTAGAGATATTCTTATATAAGCATACAAGGAAACACACCCAAGAATGGACAGAGTAGAGCTGGGCATGGTGCTGGACACCTGCAATCCGAGTACTTGGGAGACTGAGATAGGAGGATTGCAGGTTCGAGGCCAGAGCACAGTAACTTAGAGAGTCCTTGTTTCAAAATAAAAAATAAAATGAGCTGGGGATGTAGCTTAGAGGTGGAGTTCCCCTGGATTCAATCCCTAGCACCATACACACACACACATACTCACACACACACACACACACACACACACGCACGCACACTAAATCAATAAATTAAGTTGAATTAAAAATGGACAGAGCAGGAGTGTTTATAAATCTAGGAGGGTGAATAAACTGTAGTATATACATCAAACAGAATACTATACAATGGTTAAAAATGAATAAATTATAGCTACGAGTGTCAGAATGCATAAATATCGCATATATAATGGTGAGTACATTTTAGCTGGATATATACAGTCTATGATGCATAAATATCAAATTATGAATATGAAACTTATACATTTTAAAGGCATTCATGTGTATAAATGTCTACAAAGATGCATGGGCCTGATAAAAATCAAGTTCAGTTCAGTGTACATTACTGGTATGAAAGGAAAAGAATGGAATTAGGATATCTGAGAAGCTACATTTTTTTTTGGTAATATGGTTTATGTTAGAAGGTGGACACATCAATGTTTGTTATATTATCCTCTCTTTTTGCATATCTTAATGTATAAAAGCAGGAGTGCATCCTGAGGATTAACTTCACTAATAAATAAAATACTTTTTAGGCCGGGCGTGGTGGCGCACGCTTGTAATCCCAGTACTTGGGAGGCGGAGACCGGAGGATCTGGGTTCGTGCCCAGCCTCAGCTACTTAGTGAGGCCCTCTGCAACTTTGTGAGACCCAGTTTCAAAATAAAGTATAAAAAATAGGGCCAGGGGTGTAGCTCGGAGGTAAAACGCCCCTGGGTTCAATCCCTGGTACCGCAAAAAAAAAAAAAAAACTTTTTGAGTAGAACCCAGTACATTCTAAGTGTACATGTATAACATTGCAAGTGCTAAATAGCTGTTGCCATTATTATTATATTCATAATTAGTGCTCAAATAAGGGTCATATAAACAAAAGTCTAATCTTAGGAAAATTTGATTAAGAGCTGAGGGAAAGGCCATTCGTGTGCATTTAAAGAAACTTAAATTCTTAGCAGGGGGTGGTGGTGCACACCTGTAACCTCAGTACTTGGGAGGCTGAGATGGGAGGATCATAGCTTCAAGGCTAGTCTCAGCAACTAAGCAAGGCCTTCTGCAACTTAGGGAGACCCTGCTTCAAAATATAAAAATAAAAAGAGCGCTTGGAGGTAGAATGCCCCTGAGTTCAATACCCAGTACAAAAAAAAGACTTAAATTCTTAAAATATTTGAAAGAAAATATGCTATAGCAGCTATTTATTGTCGTTTGGCTGGCTGGCAATACAAGCCCTCTCCTCCATGGAGGGGATCACCGTGACATGAATCTTGGCTGGCTCTTGTCTTCTTTGGAAGTACGAAATCAGCAGCAACTTTCTCTGTGTACTGTGTCATCTATAGTGGCATAGGACCCAAGCTTAGTCAACCAGAAGCTTCCCCCTAGGACTTTGAAACTCAAAAGAATAAAAGAAAAAGGAAGGAAGGAGAGGCCCAGCAGTTCTAGGGACTGAGGCCCCCAAATAAGTAATAACATTCATTCAAAATGTAATATATATTATGCCAATTTCAAAACGAAGTCTTATAATGAGTCTTGTTTCACCATGGACTCATTCACTTACTCAGTTAATAATAGAAAGTGAAAGAGTAGTTATATATATGTCCTACCACGAAGAAATTAAACGCCTGACCATAAATAAAGCCATATAAACACAGGAACAATGGCAGCGACAGCAACAGGCAAGACAATGATACCACAGGGTAAGAAAGGTTCTAATAGAAACATATATCAGGGCTGTACTGAAGCATAAAGAAGAAATGGAGTCCATGGGGCCCCTACCAAGAGGGTGTAGACAGAAAGCTTCAAGAGGGCACTGGAAATCGGGTAGAAATTCACTACACTGCTAAAAAAAGAAAGTCATTTCAGAAAGAAAAATACTAGATGCAGAAGCAGGTAGTCATGAAAAAGCCTCACATTTAAGAAACTGGGAGTTAGCTTTCCACAGCAGTCACAGGGCTTTTACATGGAAATTATTCAAATGTTAGGTTAGTACATGATTGAATGTATGTGTGCATTAATAAAGCAAAGCTCGGGGCAAGCTTTTGGTAATAGTATAAGTCAATAATTACAACCCAGTTTGTCAGCCTATGAGCTCAAATGAGTCTAAGTCACTTATCGGCTCGGTTTTTGAGGGAGTTCATGGCTAAGTTGAAGGAATCTATTAATACCATTCTTACATACGAGTGTTTTGCTACCAATTAATACACAGAAACATCATCTTAAGTGTAAAAACAATTTTCATAAAATTAATAGAAAATAAGTAGGTTAAATACCATAAATATTAGATTTGCCTTTAGAATTATCATTTAAAAATATGAACCGTTAATGAATTTATTAACACCAATCAGAGCATAGGAACATAATATTAAGTGTAAACATAATTTTTATAAAATTAATAGAAAATAAGTAGGTTAAATATGATAAATATTATATTTACTTATTTGTAATTATAATTTTAAAATCTGAGTCTTTAGAAATTTAATAATCAGGATGTATTATATCAAAAGGTAATGAACACTATAAAAACATAGTGATCTTACTCTTGAGGGATGAGTGAAAAATATTAATATGGATATAGATTTTCATATTCCTTTGAAAAATTTGGATAGGAATAAATAGGGGGAAATATCAGAATTTTTCAAATGTGCCTAAATATTACCTTTTGTTTATAAAATAAAATCTGTTAAATATAAAATATAAATTTCATAAAATAATAACATTAAAAATATGCCACCTTACATTTATTTCTAGCATCTCCTAAAAGAATTTAAAGGGTTAGGATGAGTTGCCTCCCTGAATATTTCATGTAGCCAATCCTGTAGCACTTCAATTCTGTTTAAATTGCTAATGTGAACTTTTGAATTCATTATATTGATTAAAAAATTTCAGCCCAATGACTGAAGTATTCATGGTTTCTTATTTTTATGTTGTTAGGTAACTGCTAAACTTTAGTGAATGTGTATGTGTCCCTAATTTATTATTTAACCTTATCTACTTCCAGAATCAAGAAGACCCAATGATGTCTTACTAGTAAACATAGTATGATAGTTTAATACATTTTAACCTATTTCCAAGCATGTCTGTAGTCATCATAATGCAATGAGGTAAATATTATCTAATTTATTCTCTCTTTGAATTCTCAGTGTTTTCCTTGCAATTGAAACCTTTCCTTCAGCACAAGAAACCTTTTTTCCTTCACATAAGAAACCTTTCCTTCAGCCTAAGACATAGTTCATGTTTCCCACAATCCCATCTCTTTCACTTTAAAATAGAAACAAGAACACTTCAATATCAGCTGTACCTTGGGTAGAAAAAGTTTTTACTGGTCCATGCTTTTATTGATGAGGACACGGATTTTATATCTGCAGTTATTGATTATAATTTGCTACCTTGAATGGAATAGAGATCTTATCTTCACTATTCTTGTGGGCATTAAGCCTCCCTCCTCAAGACCCTCAAGCCCCATCTGCTCCTGAGGTCAACTCAATGAATGCTTGCTACAAGCCTGAGTTTTAGATGCCCTCTATGATACTGAGTCTAAACGCAGCCAGGTATTAAGAAGTAAGATTGTGATATTTTATTGAGTATTTTAAATTTTGTTTTGTTTTTTCAAAATCAAGATTATCTAGTCTGACTTTTTTTTTTGTTTTTAGATGACAGCGAAACATACACTCATAAGACTAAGTGCTAAATGTGGTAGTTCTAGCATTTACTGGCCATTTCAATATTAAACAGTTAAATGAAGGTTTGAAGTAGAGATGATGTATTCCAAAGTTGGCTCCATTTACAACAACACTTAATCCTTATGGCCATTTTTAATGTAATGGTCTAAGCTGTGTTACAGTAGATTTCTCAAAGCTCCATGGTATAGCTAATTGAAGTTAAAGCCTAATGTACTGACCCATTTGCAGGATGATTAGTCAAGATTTATGGCCATCAGAGTGCAGCAAAAATATGTTGATTTACTCAAGAAATTTCAAACATATGGAAATGTCAAATAGTATAATAAGAGACCATTGCTAATGTCTTAATTTCTTACTGGTAATATACAAAACTGATTAATGCACCTTTTCTCATCTACTTTAAAAAATAATAGCTTTTCAAATTCTTGTTAACAAGGCACTCTCTGTTTTCCCTTTCAATTCTTGAATATGTCATAGAATTAAAGGATTCCAAAAGCAGACTGGTACTTTTTTTCCAAGTCTGATTTTTTAATTATTCTACACAGCATAGTTATAGTTAAGATAGATGAAAGTCAGCAGAAATTGCAGCTTAATTGATAGAGTCTAACATAAGCAGAAGCACTACTAGGAGGGAGGATCAAGCTGAAAATTAGGGCATAGTTTTGATTTTTGGATTGTAAGCCCACACTTGAAATGCAAACTGATTCCTCAATTGTAGCTAAGTCCCACTTTCTCATAAATCTCTTATATAAGTGTGACAGCCTATGAGCAATTGTTTGGATCATTAGAGAAAAGATGACTCTTTAAACAATTTGCATTCTTAGTTTTGATGAATGCAAAACATATTAGCAATGTAAAGTGTAGTTATATAATTTGTGTAACTTCCACCATAATGGATAAATGAAACCTATGCATATATGACCACCTCTCCTTTCCTAGTCTCTGATAATATGGTTATTATGTGGCAAAGCCTAGTTTCAGAAGAAGGAATAACACTGGTGGAGTCTGGGCCTACCCTGGTCCAGTAGCCAAAAGGATAAGCAACACAGAAGATTCACAGAAGAAAATTTGATAGCCTTTCCTCTCTGTCTTGCATAATTAGCTCTATGGCCTGAAGAATACCAGGGAGGCTCCAAGAGAACCAAATTAATTCCCTGAGTGTATAATCAGAGTTGGCCTGGGCAAGCCAAAAGCGAGTGGTGGATATGCACTTCTTTTATCTCTACTCTAATGACAGAAATTTCATTGCTGAATAAAGCCAAGGAAACCAGTGTTCCAAGACTGTGTACTTTCAGAGTTCTCTGGTTGTTGCTTTTGTGATGAACTTGGCTCTCATATCCATTACCGATGCTTGGGTACCAGGCTCAAGTATAATTAAAGTTAAAAATCAAACTTTGATCCTTCTGCATTCGGCACTGTCTCCAAGAACTGAATATCAGGCATTAGTGTTAAACTAAAGTGTGCTGTTAATTACTTGACTATTACATGGTTAAAAGGGATCACAGTGGAGTTTCTACTTTAATCACGGAGGGCCTATTTGACACTCAGATGAAAGAGAGATAAGTAATCCCCAAGGTGTGTTTAAAAGTGATTCACTAACCCTGCCTGGTTGAATGCTCATTTCACAAGGAATTTCTGCTTGCTTGAATTTTTTTGGTCCACTCTCAATGTTAATTTTCATAGTGAATCACATGTTGTAATATTTAGGTTACTCCAAATTTCTATGACATCAGCTAAAATGAAAATGATGCTTTTGTCACAATACCACCCAAAACAAGAATTATTATTATTATTATTATTATTAATACTGGGGATTGAGCTCAGGGGTATTCTACCTTTGAACTACAGCCCTTAGCCCTTTTTTATTTTTAATTTTGAAATAGGGTTTCACTAAATTGCTGAGGCTAGCCTCAAACCTGTGCTCTTTCTGTCTCAGCCTCCCAAGTACTGGGATTACAGGCATGCACCACCATGCCCGACTCAGAAAACAAGAATTATAATTGTGACTTATTGTGCAGAATTTGCATTTTAAATAAAACACTAACTTTGAATCATAATGAGTTCTATATAGAAGAATTACATGAAACCCATTCATATGACTCTGTAAAGAAGTGCTCACGGTAGCATTTCAGATCTGTTTATCTGGGAGGTGGAGAGAACATGCACTGAACCATCGCTCAGCAAAGGTAACAGAAGTGTGTGCGTGTGCACTCACTTGACATTGTATGCAAGTGTGCTGTTTACTTTTGAAATAATACCCCAAGGAAATGTGGGGCCATTTCAATTAGATACAATTATGGCTGTAAATTAGGTTGATTACAGTACAATTACTGGAAAGAAGAAACACTTCCACATCAATAATGTATCTAACCAAGGAATTGTCAGTCAGAACAGGTAGTGATCACCTACAGGTGAATAGTCACATGTAATTCAGAAAGGTGTCCTTGAAAGTAGTAACTCTATATTCTTAATGTTAGAAAGACACTCTGAAAGCTATATGACCCATTTCATTTTAATGTTAATCTTATTTTTGTTTGGTAAACAAGGAAGTTCACTTGTAATTGATTAAACTATAAGGTACCAGCATCCTTCACCATTATTAATTAGTCCAGTTTGCCTCGGAGTTTAGTCTTTGTTGCCTAATCACAGGAAACGTCTTTTACCAGAAACCTGCAAAACCTGAATGCTAAGCTGCATCTGCTAAGCCACAATATTAAAGTTTGCTTCGTGATCTCAAAATTGTCATCTCAATATTACTCGTATGCACCTTCCCTTGCTTATATTCAGAATCACCATTAGACCTGCCTATGTTATTTGACCTTAATAATTATGGAAAAGGGAAAATATAGATATGTTCTCTCTCATATATGAGTATTAAGAATTTTAAATAAAATTCTTAACATGATTAATAATTTATTGGACCTTACTAGTCCAGTCTCACATAGTAACATTTTTCTTGGCACATTGTAAGTGTTCAGGAAATACAACTGAGTGGTTCATTAGCTACAAGATATATTGAGAAAAGCACAATGTCAAATAGACCTGACCTTACCTGTTTTAGCTATATGATACTAGGTAAGTACATAACCTCTCTGGGCTTCAAATTCATGTTCTATTAATAAAACCTACTGGTAAAGCTGCTTTGAAAATTAAATGAGACAACATATATAAAGTCTATAGGACACAGCAAACCTTGACATAGTCAGAGTTCAATAAATATTAATTCCTTCCATCAGATCTTATTTCGATGCTGCACATACTGGTAAGAGAGCAACCACATCTCAGTCAGGATAGTATTTCTGGAACGGTTTAACTCCATTTATTTAATTAATACCTATGTGTGTTATAACTATTCTGTAACATTACAATAAAATAGTAGGTTGGTATATAATGAAAAAATGCACCGAACCATTACTACTATAAAGTTGCTTGACCCGAAACTGAAATAAAACTTCTGAGTGAGGAGGCCTTCGACTTGGGTTGTTTTTCATGTTTGGATAAACATTGTGTCTAGAAAGGTGTCTCAGGGAGCAACTGGTAATAAGCAACAGAACTGACTCCAGTGGGCTAAAACAAAGAGAGCTGGTTTCATTAGATCACGGCACCATTGCAGGACATGTGTGCAGGAACTTCAGATGAGCCATCGGAAGCCCTGGGCCTGCTAGGGAACAGGCCATTCGAGCCCTCTGTGTCTTTTGTCTCTTCTCCCTCTGTACTTGTTTTCATACACTACAGCCCAGCCCCCCTTTCCCCTTGGACTTGCCCATGCCTCAAACATGGCTCCTCCAATCATGACTTCCATGGCTCCCCTTTTCAAGAACCCAACAGTGACTGGCTAGAATGAGTGGATACCATTTCCAAACTGGGGGGAGGCAATTTGACTGGATCACTAGAACACAATACAAGGCTCTGTCTGGGCCACCTGACCATCAAGACTTATATGAAAATTATAAATTTAAAACATGGATTAAAATCCAATAAAAAGTTAACTATGGCAAGCAAACTTAAGAGTAATATCTTAAGTCAGTGTAACCACAATAATTAATTAATAAACATGTGTCTTTATTCTAGATACTGTTCTAGAGTTTGTAGTATCTAATGCCTATGTAATTTTCTTAGCAATTCTGTGGGGGAATTAGTGTTGGTACCTTTGTTTTGGGTGACAGAAGTGAAGCAATTAAATACAAAGTGACACCGGGCATGGTGATCCACACCTATAATACCAGGACTTGGGAGGCTGAGACAGGAGGATCACAGGTTGGAGGTCAGCTTCAGCAACTAAGAGAGACCCTGATTTAAAATAAAAAAAATAGGCTAGGGGTGTAGCTTGAAGGTAGAATGCCTCCGAGTTCAATTCCTAGTACCAAAAAAAAAGAAAGAAAAAAGAAAAAGAAATAATACTAAGTGATATTTCCAAAACCACAGAAAAAGGAAGTGGCTGAGCTGGAACTCTTAATACTGGCAGTTGAGCTTCTAACTTATGTTTTTAACAGCCATGCTCTTCTGCCTCTCCATGAAATAGTCTTTTACCTGTCAAACAAGTCTGATTTTAGGGCTTTGGACTTTGTAATGAAAAGTCAAATTCCTAGGATCTTCTGTCTCGGAAGAACTCCAAGGTCAGAGCTGTGTTTTCTGAGAGCCCAGATCCCTGTGGGTAACAACCACGAAGTCAAAGCAGCTAGTCAGACAGAACACTGTCCATAACACATGTTCCATGTGTTATCAGTGTTCCAAGTGTTATCAGTGGAAGGGGGATGCAGCCTGCACATTGCTAACAGCTAGGTGCAACAATGTCAGAGGAATGTTTTCTTTTTTATTTATGCATTCATTAAGAAACTTATCTCATGAAAAGTTATTTTCTCTGAGAATCATACATTGAGGAATACATTTTTTCCTGCAATGTTATAATAGACCACACTGCGCGGAGGTAGAACGCCCCTGCGTTCAATCCCCGGTACCGCAAAAAAAAAAATAATAATAATAGACCACACTGATTTCCACTCTTCTTATACAAAAAGGCAAAAAGGAGTATTACCTACCAGTTGACAAAAATTATGAGTCAATTAGCTAGTATCAGCATGAAAATGTTTGCAGAGGTTTCATGCAGTTTGACCTAATTTTCCTGCCAATGTTCATGTAACCATGATTCTGAATGTCTTTACAACGAAGCATATAATTTGGTCTTCTCCTTTCTTTCAACATTTATCACTGAAGCCACTTGAAATAGTACTTTTAAATAAGAAAAGGGCCCCAGAGTAGAGTGAAGGAGTGAAAGATATGCCATTGTAAAATATGTTGAATTGGTATATTGATTATTTTGAGCTGAAATCACTTGAGGAACTGTAACTTCAGATAGGCCCATTTGGCCTGAATTTTCCCACACAGCAAATCATGAAGATTTTTTTTTCGGGGGGGAGGGATGTCTTTTACATACCAAGGCTGAAAAACAGCATTGGTCACCAAAGACTGGTAACTAGGGCTGCAAAGAACCTGAATAAAGAATCTCACTGAAGTTACCCATATCTGCCATTAGTTCCTGCCCTCCCCCCAATATCTCTTTTAGTTACATCCCTAGAGTTTAATACCCTAGTCCAGGTATCCACTTGTCAATGACAATCCCTTTATGAATTTATTGTTTTTGTCTAAAATATGTAAAAGCATCATACTTTGGCCACTTCGTTGGACTTCAATCCATTGTGAAAATCCTCATATACGTGGATGATAAATAGTTTTTATACATTTCTGTATTTCTATAGCTCTTGTATTAACCAAGTTACTAGATCCAGCCAAAGAGCCCTCATAAGAACTATGATGGGTGGAGGGGATCTCTTTCTTCTCTACAATAGCAAATACTGAATCAAATTTAATATCATTTAAAACAAAATTTTTAGTGTTTTAGGTAATTAATTTTATAGACTATTGTTAGAATAATTTCACTACTTCCAAAAAGGCAGAAGGGATGTTTATACCTACTAGTGATTTCTCCATAAGCCATAGGTAAAATATATATATATATATATATATATATATATATATATATATATTAAAAATATATGTTTAAAACATTTTAAAAATATATACTTTTAAAAAGACAGAGTTAAAAATGTTGCTTAGCAATCTTTGAGAGGCTTATTACAAAACTGCCATCTAACAGATGTGCCTTTGACAGTAAAAGAAAAATAAACTTCCAAATATTCATGGGCATGTTTTCCCACCTTCTAAACCCAGTGTGCGATTTCTTTGCAAGAAAATCGAGCACCTGCAATGTAGAATAATTGATTGACTGTGACTACGGGCTGTGCCAAAGTTTCTGAAGCCTTCTTAAGGCTCCATAACAAAACACATATAACAATGGTTGGTCACAAAGCTAACACTGACAATTAAGTTTCATGAACTAACCGAGATTTGCAACCTTCTGGTTTCAATTTTACAGTTCAGTTCTGCCAGATGGAGTAGGGAGAAAATAACATGCATAATTAAAATCAATGTAGTTATGTCAACCCCAAACATCAAAAATAAATAAATAAACAAATCCCAATCATATGTTTTCCACATCTGTAGCCAAAGTTTAAAAAAAAAATCTCCAACTAGGAACTTGGAAACCTAGAGGGATATATCTCAGCTATGATGCAAAAAGCTGTAAATAAGTCACTTGGATCAGAACAATATGTAAGAATATAGGTAATTGTTAGGGAAGACAAAAGGTAGTCATTTCAATGTTTGAAAGAACTTACAGTGATAAACTTGAAATATGTAAAAGTGTGCTACCATGGCAAGAATAGTTATATTGGCCAGCAGAAAGAAGAGACAGAGAGAAGCAGTATTGTAGTTGTCAACTAGTAGCCTTGAGTTTTTTTTTTCCATTAGTGGATTATTTATCCCATAAAAGACCCTCCTTAGCATCCACATTTAATATCTTGACCAGGTATCACAAATCAGTGGGAAATGCACAAGTAGATAATTATTAGAGAGAGGGAGAAATCGAGTTATCATTTCATTTTCTGACATATATCAGATAAGTTAAGCTCAAGATGAGAGAAATAAACCCACAAATGTGAATAAATCTTACCTCTAGACAAAATAGGACTTTTTAAAATTTAATTACTTTTTTACAATTTTTTTAACTTTTTGCCTCAATTTTTATTAAAAATTTAAACATACAGACAAGTTTAAAGTATGACCAATATTCACCACAAAGGCTCAACAACAGCTAATTTTTTACATATTTGACTTCTCAAACTTAAAAATGTCTGCCATGCATCTCCTAATAAGGGTTACAATTTTTAAGTTAAAAAGGGAACATATCTCTTATTCAGCCTGCTGATTGTCCATAGAATTTTTATGCCTTCCCCTGAAGTTCATTGAAATTATAAAATAAGTATATTTTAAAAGACTAATAATCAGGCAAGTGGCAGTGGCTGTTAAGAAAAAATGTAGAACTAAAAGAAAAGGGTGAACTGTCAACAACAGAGCCCGGGAAATCTCAAGCTGACATCTGAAACAAGCAAGTATAAAAGCGGAGACCCAGAAATAATCCCAAAGAAAGAGGGACTATGCTATGTTTGTTTGCAAACATGACAAAGACCAGACAGTGGTGACCCTGTGAAAGAGAAATTACAAGCTAAACCAAGCAAAATAGAATTGACATGAAACAGATGAAATCCTATAGCTTCAGATAATTAATAACCTCAGTAAGAGTCAAGAAACTACATAACCAAATACTTTCGCATATATACATAAACATCTCTCTCTCTCTCTCTCTCTTTCTCTCCATTCACATACATGCACACACATAATTATAAAATGAAACTATTAGTGTTTAGGAAAATTGAAAATATTTAATGAAATAATTTGAAAAGTTTCAATTCCCAGTTAGATGAACCAAAAATTTTAAACCTCCTGAGATAAAAGATTCTGCCAAGGGATTCTTTCAGAGAACATCCCAAAAATATAGATATAGAAGTTTTTATAAGGTTTTCAGAAGGGAACAACAGTGAGGGGCAGACATTCAAGAAAATAATGGCAACATATCTTGCTGGGCTAAAGAAAATCATAGCTGCAGAGATGCAGAGCACACTCATCAAGCAAGACAAATAAACAATAAAAGAAAATCCAGACCGAGACACAGCCATACACACATGCTCTCTCAAATAAATACGCACAAATCTTTCATGCATGTTTCTGTCACTCTGATCCCCATCATGATACATAATGGCAATGCAACTATAAAGACATTAACCTGCAAAGAAACAATTTCAGAACTTAAAGGAAGGGAAAAATCTCTACAATTTCACAATGGTAGAGAAAAAAAAAAGAGATGGCTTGCAAGGCAGTAAGAATCAGATTGGCCTGATATTCAACTGGAATGCTGAAAGTCAGTGGATGTGTATGAGTTAGGGTAGGCACGATTGTGCAGCACTAACAATAAAAGATTACAATGGTTTAGTTTCTGCTCATACCACATGTTCCAAGCAGGTGGGTGCTGGGAGTGGGATGTACTGCCTGCACTGAACTCAGGTGCCCAGGATAACAGGCACTTCACCAAAGTTTATGCATAACCCTTACTGCAGGTCACAAGGCGATGTGGCAAGCTGCACTGCTGCTATACTCTTCCACATCACCATTGCTCACTTATCATGGGAGAAAGCAAATCACACTACCCTATCTAGCTTCAAGGGGAGGAGGGATTACAGTCTTACTCTGTAGAAGGAGAAAGTAGATAATAATATAATTGATTGATGTAACATCTGACAAGCAAAACTTGTATTACTCTCTCCCTCCAGTTCCTTCTCCCTAAGAATGACAACCTAAGAGTCCCATCCTGTAAAGGTATCAAGCTCAAAGTCTAAAATCTCAAGGTAATAATATCCATATCTAATAGCATGCCTCATGCATTTGATACACAGTAGATCTTTTCTTAACACCTCTGATCTATAGTAGAAAATTATGCTCTATATTTATCAGGAAATAATTAAAAATAATCTTTATTTTCTGTATTAATTTCCTACTTTTAAAGAAAGTAACAATTTGAAAAAATGATATGTTTAGGTTTTAAAGATACCTATTGAAGTTCGGTGAACTATTTCATGTAAAATTTGCATCTATGAAAGCAAAAATATTACACTTCACACTTTTTAACTATATTAACTATATTAAACGAGTGTGTTACAGATTTAACCCACTGTATTGACTTTAATGGTGTTTCACTATAGTAACTTTTAAATGGAAATAAAACTCTAACTGGTTCACAGAATGGCAGAACTGAAGGAGACACATTATTTCACCATAACGATCACTATTAGTATGTATTTTACATACATTGTATAAGAAGAGAAAGATATAGGACTATCAGAGTTAGAGACAGAGATTGCACCCAAAGAGAGGTAGACGAAATCCAAATTGTTACAGACCTACTTGTGAAAGAAATGGAAGCAGCTGCATCCACATATCTAGGGGTAAACTACGGTACACCAGAATCCTCCTGCCTGGATTACATGAATAGCACAAGGGTTATTAAAGAGCAAGAAACAAACATGTGTTGATATGAAGCTGAGAAATAGAATATTAAAACTCAATAGTAGTTGAGGTAAATCGTTGGGAAGCCAGATTGACACAATATTTTTGGGGGGAAGAGAGAGTATTCTGTCACTATTATTGGCATCAGCTTATATGACAATAATGGACCAAGTGTAGATGTGAGGGAGTCACAAAATTTGAGTTTTGTAATGATCCCTTGTCTACATATTGAAGGGGAAGCAAGACCGCATGTGGAGGAGTAGGTAAATGCTAACACAACCAGAACAGGTGTAGATTTACTTATAAAGATGAATCACTACTAAATGTAAAAAAAAGGCTTTAAGTGAAACAAAGAGGGGTTTTCATTTCTTATGAAAGTCATACACCATCATGAAGACATAACATGTAGGAATGCTTAAGCACCTGACTGCACATCTTCAGAACCTGTAACACCCCCGGGACAACTCTCAGAAATCAATAGGTTGAAGACAGAAAGAAATAAAAAAATATTTCTCTTAGGCTGACCTCTATTTTTCTTAACACTACACACAAGAACTTCCAAAATCATTCCTATTTTCGGGCAATGCAGTATATCAAGCTTATCTAAATTTTGCTTTAATGAGTTATCAACCACTTTCCAAGAAGCCCTGGTTTGCAGTGGTGAAAAATAATATGATATAACAAAAATGCTGGGCACTACTGACAAAGTTTCAATTGTCCAATCTAACTGAGTCCACGATACAAAAATAACATTGGTATTCCCCTTGGCCCCAGACATTATGGATTCATGCTTATATTTCCAATTTAATTATCATTTTAGCTTAACCTAACAAACGAGTTTATTAATATGTTTATCTTTTTCTATTAGCTGTAGTATTGTATCCCCAAAGTTTCCAAGCTATAAAGTTGTCCTACAATTTAGAAAACCTTGTTTGTTCTTTTTTTTTAGCTCAAATACCCTGAAACTGGCTTCAAAGTATGCATGTCCAGAGGATTTCCAGCCATCCGCCTCTTACTGGAGATGGAGAAGATGGAGAGAAGAGAGAAGGAGAGGGAAGAGGAAGAAAGGGGAGGGGAGGAGGTCAGAAAGAATCCCATCTCTCTTTCTCTCAGTAAATATCAAGCACAGGACATGTCCATAGAATCACATGTAATAATAAATTAACATTAGCAGTGAAAGAAAAAATGAAAATTTTGATATTGTGCCAAAAACTGTCCTTGAATGCTTAATTCTCATCATTAAACCTATTATTATCCTCACTATTAGATGCTGTTTGGGGGATACATTGCAATAGTTTAAGGATATGTGGGTAAATGTAGGTATTTATTAAATTATTTTTGCATAACAAATTTTCAAAAGGAAATGAAATATTTCATCCAAAATAACCAAGTCAATGTAAAAAAATCAAAACCTTTTAAATTATATCAACAGTTGCAGTGAAATGATCTCCACACATCTATATTTTATACTGTCATCTGCATTCCACAGAACAAACTCAGAAGAGATTCAAATGTATTAGGATTATAATATATTCCATCTGTAATTTTAGATTAAATTTACATTTAGATGCTTTCCCAATCCTTTATAAGAAAACCCCAGGCATCTTTACCTATCTGTAGAGGTTTTCAGTTTCAAAACAAAACAAAACAGAACATTCCACAAAGTAAGGTATGCCAAATTTCCATACATCCATACACAGAATGCTTAC
Source organism: Glis glis (assembly GCA_004027185.1). Classification (NCBI taxonomy): domain Eukaryota; kingdom Metazoa; phylum Chordata; class Mammalia; order Rodentia; family Gliridae; genus Glis; species Glis glis. Next base: position 17,939 of record PVJS01003168.1, read on the forward strand.
GAATGTTTACTTGGATTTGAACATCTACCATTCACCACACAGCTTTTTCAGATATATATTTATATATGTGATTTGTGTGTGTGTGTGTGTGTGTGTGTGTGTGTGTGTGTGTGGTACTGGGGAAATAGCTTTATTAAATATTATTATTATTATTATTATTATTACTCTTTGATGGTACTGAGGATTAAACTCAGGAGGGTTCTACCTCTGAACTACATCCCCAGTCCTATTTTATTTTGAAACACCATCTCATTAAGTTGCTTAGGGTCTCACTAAATAGCTGAGGCTGGCCTTGAACCTGCGATCCTCCTGTCTCAGCCTACTGAGTGCTGAGATTACAGGCATGGGCCACCATGCTGGGCTTATATGTGATCTTGAGAGTGCACATGATGGCATTTTTTTTTTTCTGAGCACTTTGTCCATAAGATCCTCAATATAGTCAAATATGTTTATTAGACTTACTATAAATACATATATTCTTTTCAGTCCTTGGGCTTCTTATTTAGACCTGGGTGGCCTAGGACATTAGTTCATTTTTAACATCTGTGCTAGGTCACAGAGAGATCACACTAAAGCAGTCCTGTGATGAGTGTCTCCATGGTGGCTGGAAACAGAGGCTCTCATCTCATGGGAAAGGGATGCTACCTCAAGGCGCCTGTGGCTTCTTCGACAATCTCCTTTTCAAATTATTTTATTTGAAAGAATAAAGAGATTTCCTACTGTATAAAAAATAACCAACATCATTGTTGCTACCTCCTCCCAACTTAAGAAACAAAACATTTAAAAGCCGGTTGTGGACATCTAGCTCTTGCTACTCCTCCCACCTTCACCATCTGAGAAAACTACTCTTTTGAAATTGCATTTATAATTGCCAAGAATATCTTATATTGTATGTTACATTTTTTGTATCCTTAGAAATTGCATAAGATAGTTTTGCATATTTAAAAACTCTATAAGCCAGGTGTGGTGGCCCACACCCATAATCTTAGTACTTGGGAGGCTGAAACAGGAGGATCATTGCAGGTTTGTGGCCAGCTTTCGCAACCTAGCGAGGCCCTCAGCAACTTAGTGAGACCCTGTTTCAAAATAAAAAATAAAATAGGGCTGGGGGTGAGGTGAACCCAGAGGTAAAAAACCTCTGGGTTTAATCCCCAGTACCAAAAATAAAAAAAGGAAAAGAAAAACTAGAATGTTCTTCTAGATAAAAACAACATCAATATAAGTAATTAATGCACCATTTAATATTTTATTTCCTTTTTTGTAGTACTAGGTATTAAAATCAGGAACATTCTACCTATGAGCTATGGTCCCAGCTCTATCTATCTATCATCTATCTATCTATCTATCATCTATCATCTATCTATCCATCGAAACAGTGTCTCACTAAGTTGCTCCTGAGATTCTCACTAAATTGCTGAGGCTAGCCTCAAACTTGTAACCCTCCTGTTTCAGCCTCCCAAGTACTGTGATTATAGGCATGCACCACCATGCCTGGACCATTTAATATTTTTTATATAAAATCCTTTTTCAATTTCCTTTTGCTAGTCCAATAACATTATTCATATTTTAAAAATCTAGTTTCAAAGCATAACATGTTCATCATCTAATATTCTCAATTATATTTAGTCTAGAGAAATATTTCACCATTTTTATCTTTCTGAGACATTGACCCTTATGAAGAGTCAAAGTCAGTAGTCTTCAAGAATGAACCATAGTATGGATTTTTCTTATTGCTTCCTGATGGTTTGGTTCAGGTTAATCTTTGGGGAAGGACTTTACATAGCTGTTGTGTATTTCCCAATGAATCACAAGCAAAATGAAGTTCATATCTGTTTTAGTCACTTTTTTATATTGCAGTGACCACAATACCTGACAAGCACAAGTTAGAAGAAGGAAGATTTATTGGCTTACCGTTTTCAAGGTTTCAAAGATTGCAGTCCATGGTGAGCCAGCTCCAAGGCAGAAGCGACTCAGGGGGCAGGGCTTTAGGGCATGGCAGAGGGAAAACAACTCTCACCTCATGTTGGTCAGTAAGGAAAGAGGAGAGAGAGAGGAGAAGAAGGAGGAGGAGGAGGAGGAGGAGGAGGAGGAGGAGGAGGAGGAGGAGGAAAAAGAAGAAGGAGGAGGAGAAGGAGGAAGGAGGAAGAAGAAGGAGAAGGAGAGAAGAGGAGAAAGAGAGAGAGAGACAGTCCTCAAGGCCACACTCCCAGTCATCCACCTTCTTCAGCTATGCTCCAGCTCCAAAACTGGCTGTATCACCTAACACATAAGCTTCTCTGGGAGACATTTTATATGCAAACTATAACAACATCACTTTGTCCCATTACCAGCAATGCTATACTCATTCATTGACTTAAAGTGGTGACCACCATATTTCTCCATTGCACAAGGTCCTTTCCCTTTGTTATCTCTGTAATGATGTTTGAGACTACATGAAAATTTTGTTTCCAAATAACATTTTTTTGGCAATGATTTTAACAATTGTTGAAGATCCTTGGCCGAATCAAGTATTAGGAGGTTTGTGAATCATGATTTTATATTTTTCACTCATTCTCTATTTTCTGGAATATTTATGTAAAGATGTTTCCTTTCTTCTTCTTTATTATTACTGTGGATTACTGATTTTTTAAAATTCATTATGCTAAAATGCATCACAGTTGTTCTTACTGAACATCCATTCAAACTATCCCCAGTTTGGCTGGTGGGAGCCCTCCGATCTAGATTCTGGATTCTGTCCTGTTGGCATGCTTTTGTCCCTTCCTTCCATTACAGTTATTGCTCATCTTGTACTTTCTGTGCCCACACATGAAAATGAATATTTCTCCAACGAGTCCTGAACTCATTTACTAACATAAGCCATTTAGAAAAGACAGTTTGGGAGTAAGGTGAGCTCATAGTTAGATGTGTGCTGCATGGATACACCTGGGCTCTTTTAGCAGTCATATATAATCATATATGATTTCATTCAGATACTTTCAATTAAAATCCAATGTCATATGGCCCTTACCTTCCCCCAAATAATTTTACTCCTTTGTTTTTTCCTACGATACCAACAAAATAAATTGAGATTTACTATATTAATACCACTGATCATGATAATCATTCTAAGTTAAAGATATCTGTAGGTTTTACCAGTGCTAGTGATTATTGTTATTATTTTCATTTTAAAAGATTCAGTTAGCCAGGCCTGGTGGCACATGCCTATAATCCCAGTACTGGGAGGCTGAGATAGGAGGATCGCAGGTTTGAAGCTAGGCTCAGCAACTTAATGATGCCCTCAGCCACTCAGTGAGACCCTATTTCAAAGTAAAACAGGACTAGGGGTCTAGTTCAGAGGTAGAATGCCCCTGGATTCAATTCCCAGTAAGAGAGAGAGAGAGAGAAAGGGAGAGAGGGAGAGAGAGAGAGAGTTTCAGTTAAAGCTTGTTTCTAAATGACACTTGAAATAATAATTTTGGTTTGTATGATGTTAATTGTTTATGTCTCTTGCTTATCTTAATTGCTTTAATATTTTTATTTTTCTATTGATTATAAGATATTCATCCTTTATCTGTTACATATGTTGCAAATGACAACTCCAAGACAATTTCTCACCAGTACATAACCTTTGGAAACCTATCCTGCTTACATCTCTCTCTTTCTCCTCAGCATTACCCAGTTCTCTAAATAAGTTCTTTCTCTAGGGTTTTCTAAGCTAAAAAAATAATCACATTGCTAAGGCAGAAGATATAACCACAATAGTTAAAATAAAACCCTGGAAAAGAACCAAGTAAAGGCTACACATTATGGATATTCCTAAACCCAGGAACATAGGCAGAAATTTGCAGAGAACTTGGGATTTGGTTAGATTCTTATAGCCTCCAACCGTGGATCTATATCTAAACTACTCTAATTGTCTTTCCCTTAGTTGAAGAAAAGTATTGAAACGTAGCAAGATAAGGAAGAGAAGACTTAAATGACCCACGTGTGTAAAAACAATGGACAGGAAAAAGCAAGTGAAATTTACAACATTTTTTAAAATTTCAGAAGTCTGCTTCTTAAAGAAATTAGACAAAAATTCAAAATTATAAACTAAATAATGATAAAAATTGGCTTTAGGGAACTTTCAAACAATGACTTTGAATAGATATAATTAACTAAGACTTAATAGATGTATCCTCTCTCTTTATAAATGGGCTCAAAACTGAATTAGAACATACATTAAAAACCTGAAATATAAAATTACCAATTATAAAATCTTCAGCATGTGGTAGATAATTCCTGAAAGCCTTAAAAAGTTAACACATTAGAAATCAATACAAGTGAAGACTCTTTCGATCGAGTCACCAACAGCTTCTATCTATAAGGATACCTGTAAATATTGGCATATGGAGCCACTAGAAAAAGCCAAGTCCTATATTGGGAAAGGAAACCTTCCCCAAACCTGCCATAGATGTCACCATGAGAAGCTGTTACTACTCCAATATATCCAGTCCTTTCTATACTTCTAGTTATAAAAGTACAAATGGCTATTATAACATTATCAATTACATAGTTGTCATCATATGTACTATCAACACCATGACTACTGTGGAATATTAGACCATCAGAGAAAAATTTTAAAGGTACTTGAAAAACAAGAAGGCAGGCAAGATGACTTGTAATTAAAACATGAAAAGAGAGAGTGGGTGAGAATGAGGGTGAGAGAGAGAAGCTGTATCCTAAAATAAAAATGACTGGTTATGCCAGATTGTGGAAAAAGACTAAAAAAAAAAAATGAGCTTGGTAAACTGTCAGTTATAAAATGCTTCAGGTCAGATGTATTTTATTTGCTTTGTTTACTAGATCTACTCAAGTAATAGAAATGTCTATCACTTGTTTCTTTCCCAAATCCCAACATAACTTTTATTTTAAGATGTTTATGAGAAGAATACCTCTTTCTCCACTGTGACATAATGTCTACGGATTTAATAGACAAGAGCTACATTCTAAGTGGAGCTTGCATATAAAACATATTGCATAGAGATCATTTTAGAACATTTTATAAATGTCCCTATATATAGCCAGAGTACAACTGATCTATATGCACCAATACCTACACTACTTATGAAAAACTACCAGAGTTAGAGATGGTCAGAGTATATAGAGAAAGGGATTTGTAGACATAGGTAGTTTAATTGTATGTGGGTCATTGATGGTTCCAAGATGATCACTCTAGTGGGTTGGATAGTGTCCCATCCTGGAAATTCAAGGTATGATCTTATTGGAAATAGGGTCTTTGCAGATGCTATTTGTTAAGAAGAGGTCATACTGGACAAGGGTGGGCCCTAATTCCTATAAGAAGAGAAAACACATAGAGATTCTGGAAGGGACCCCCAGGTGAATATGGAGAAGGTGCCCGGAGAGATGCATCTACGAGCCAAGAATTGTGAAGCACGGCGCTCAATCACCCAGTGCTGAGTGATAGGCATGGTGCTCGCTGTCTGAGCCTTCTAGAAAGAACCAACTCTGCCAACACTGTGATGCTGGACTTCTCGCCTCCAGAGCTGTGAGAGAATAAATGCCTTTGTTTTGAGCCTCTGTACTTGTGGTGATTTGTTGCAACAGCCCTAAGAAACTAATGTGATCATAAATCCTTCTTTTTGTTTGTGTATAAAAATTTAGGCTATGCTCACTGACAGGCCAAGGCTGAGACTCGGCCTCAGAGCAATCATAGACTTCAAATAAATTAGTCAAACCATGTTTGCATCTTGTACAAGGATCATTAAATCTCATGGTGTTGCATGGAGGGAATACCTATTGCTAAAGAAAACCACCAACAGTTTTCTACTAGTTGGTTGACTTACGGATTACTGTCCTATTATCCTTCTCATAACACCATCCGCTTCTGTAACACTCTTAAAAAACAACGCTATAACATTCACTCAACAAAGATAATCCTATTGTTTTCTTAGTTCATGCCTGGGGACTAGGGAAACTACAAGGTGTAATCTACAAATCCCTGGAATCATGTCTTAGGTGATTAAATAAAGATTAAAAATGAATAGATTAAGATATAAATTCACGAAACCTATAGAGCCTTTGGAAGAACAACGAATGTAGGGAAATAGGAACCTTTACACACGGTGGGACTGCAAACTATTGTAACTGCTCTGGAGATCAGTGTGGAGGTTTCTCAAAAGACTGGGAATGGAACTACCATATGACCCAGCTATACCACTCCTGGGCATCTTTCCAAAGGAATTGGAGTCAGAATAATATAGTGATACATGAATATCCATGTTTACAGCAGCACCATTCACAATAGCCAAATTACAGAACCAGCCTAAGTGTCCATCTATAGGTGAATGGATCACAAAACTGTGGTATAAGCACACAATACAATTTTATTTAGCCATAAAGAAGAACAAAATTATGCCATTTGCAAGAAAATGGATGGGACTTGAAAATACCATGCTAAGTCAGATTAGCCAGTCTCAGAAAGCAAATAGTTGTATGTTTTCTCTCATATGTGGGAGCTAAAGAGAAATTGGGTAACAAAAGAGATGTCTGATAAAGGAGAAGAGAATCCAATGGAGCGATGGAGGGGTTTTAAGGGAAGGAGGAAGGGGGATAGAGACATAACGAAGGTAACAGCATGTATTGTATATATGCTATGTACATATATGCAATTATCAGTACTAATCTCAATGACGTGTACGGGGAAGGGGATGGAGTGGGTGGAATCCAGAGGCCAATACACCAAGTGTTGTGAGCATGTATGTTCCTATCTCTATCCCTCAGTATGATGTATAATTATAATGTACCAATAAAAGTATAAAAATATTGTACATAAATGTTTATGGTAGCAATACTTGCAACAGCCAAAAGGTGAAAACAATTTAAATTTTCATGAACTAATAAATAAACAAAATTTGTAAAAAAAGGAAACTCATGAAAATAAAAGCAAAATTTAATAAAATATATTTCATCTATTTTTCTATATACTCTATAAAATATTAAAAATGATGGGTTTGAAGACTAAAATTAGTTTCGTTTCTATCAATTTCTTTTTTTCTGCTCATTGAATTGTTTTGCTTTCTACATTTATTATTTTGCATGGCTTTATGAAATCTTAAACAGAAATTAAAGAGAACAGAAAAACATGAAGCATATTAAGGAAAAAAATCACAAAGAACTATGGAAGTAAGAATCACACACATAATTTTTTGATGCCTTGTTAATTCTTTTTCTTTTTTTTTCTTTTTTTTTTTGCGGTACCGGGAATTGAACCCAGGGGCGTTCTACCTCCGCGCTACGCCCCCGGCCCTATTTTTTATGCTTTATTTTGAAACCGGGTCTCACGAAGTTGTGGAGGGCCTCACTAAGGAGAGAGAGACAGGGAGAGAGAGAGAGCTAGAGCTGAGGCTGGCCGCGAACCCGGATCCTCTGGTCTCCGCCTCCCAAAGTACTGGGATTACAAGTGTGCTCCACCACTCCCGGCTCCTTGTTAATTCTTAATTCGTAAGGTCCTGGAGATACATTTTGCTCTGAGGAAGAGTATTCCTCCAAAAGTAGGTTCAAATAGAAAATATAAATGAGTCATAAAGGTGTTTTTTTTAATAGTTAATGCAAGGAGCTGACATATAACTAATTTAAAGCTACTGGGGTAAACGGCAGTGTCCTATGATTGCCGTCAACTCAAGACCATAGTTGTTCTTGGGATATTTAGAATATTGAATCCTTAGAACATGTTTTCCCAAAGATATTGCACTCAAAGTCCCTTTAAGTGATACAAAGATTACTACCTGATTTTAAATTGCTGAGATAAGCTTTGAAATGGTGAAAGCCCTGTTCAGAAAATGTTATTAAACTCCCCCCACCCTGCCGCCATGTTTGGATTCTGTGGTTATCTGTATATTACTCAAAACAGGTGATGTTAAATGTTCTGGTTTTTATCACCTTATTACTTAGAAATTCATCCCTTAAAAGAGTCCACAGTTATATATATAGTCTTGGTTTTAGCTAGGGAATTAAGCATGCATAAAGCCGAATTCTCTCTCATTCTTCCTCTTCTTCCTGTATCTAAGAAAGAAAACTGGGCAGCTGCTGATTAAACCTGGGTTGTAGCAGAATGGAGTCAGAGAAGCTCAGCTGCAGTGTCTCCAATTTCTGCTAACAGTGAGCCAGCAGGGGGCCGTGATCGGCTTTGGAGTATTTGATAAAGTCCATGAAATCCAGTGTGCTCAGGAGGAAATGTCTGACACTGGTCAAAGCTACTCAATATTCCCAAGTTCCCCCTTGGCTCTCAGAAAAGTTCTTCAGGGGAACCAAAGGCCCTTCAAAGTCTCTTTTAGGGTTATCAAGCCTACAAAGCAGTCTAGTTAAAGAAGTAACAACTTGCTAATCAGAAGATAAATTATTAGCTTAAGGGGAAATTGAAGTGACGACCCTAACAGGAAAATATCATGATCTAAGTAAAAAAGTGCTCTGGAAAGGAACCAAATTCAGTAAAGAAAAGGATCCATGAAGAAAACCTTGGACAACCCTTTTTTGGAAAGTCTCGATAAAAAATATTTCCAACAAATTAAGGTTAAAAAAAAGCTAGCAGAGAGTCATTACTTCAACTCACTTGCTAAACTAAGGAACTTTGGCAAATACAATTTTTTGTTTCTGAAACAAATGCAATAAAGAAATCGAACCACACAGACATGTTGATCCATCTATTCCAGGCTTCAGGAAGGTGTCCTGAATGTCACTGGTGTGAATCACAATGAGATGCTTAACACGCAGCAGTTCATTGGGATTTATCTTATAAAAATAACACTAAAGATGAGTAAGAATTGCTGTTGAGATCTGAAAAATAAAGCCTCGTCAGCCAAAGCCAGGCAGCAGTATGTCTTTTTTTTAAAAAAAAATCCATCTTGAGTATGTAATTCTCCACCCCAAAACATGACAGATGGCTTCACTTAAATAAATGATGATAGCTTGCAAGGTAATAGTTGGAACCCTATTTCTCCTAGTGCAGCTACCCAGTTCTGCAGCTCCACATATCAAAGGATTTCACCTTCGGAGGACATGAGCATGAATTGACTAACAGTCATTATGTTTCCAAGATATACACAATTCTGCTGAAGACTTTATATGGATGCATAAAACCATTAAGATGAAGGTTTATGGTCGTCATAGAGGGAGACGTTTCTAGGTCAGCCCCAAATTTTCATTGTCAAGCCTTACTATGTTCTAGATGAAGCTGTAAGAAATAAGGTGCACATAGAGAAAAACAGAAAGTTGGAGATTGTAGTCCCTTTCTGTTTATGTTTTTTTTTTTTCTTTTCCTTCAAGTTTGGTTCCTTATCAGCTTGTGAAAAGCTGCTGGAAAGTAACAGAGATTTTGCTGCCAGGTCTGAACTGCAGGGGTGGAATTGGCAGTAGTAAAACCAAAAAGATTGAGCAAATAAAAGATAATATAGATTGTCTCCTGTTGTGTCTGTTTTCAAATTACTGTGTTTAAATGAACTTCTTTCCTAGCAAACTGTCTTTAGTCTCTCTCTTCCCGGCCTCCAGTGACCTTTCACTGATTCTTTATTTCCTTTGTGTCTCAAAGCATCTGAAACTTTGATCTTTCTCTCAAAAGGTTCATGTGAATAAATACAAGAAATTTTGAATAAGCAGTTTTATCTGGTTTATGGACCACTTCGACAACAAAATACCATTTTCCATTATGTACTAATTTGATGCTTTTATAAAAACTAAAAGCTACTAAGGAGATTTAAAAGGCAAACTGTAAATCCAGTGCATTTCATATATAGAAGTATGATAATGCAGTACTAGAATAATACTGGATTTCTAGTGTGATGTGTAGTATCAGTTTCAGCTGGGTCGAGTCACTTTTGAGATTAATAGGGTCCCCGGACACACATTGACCCAATAAGTGGGTCTTAAAATGAAGAGAAAACCAGTACTTAGGAAATGTTCCATGATAGCAATTCTTCTACAAAGTCAACCCATATGGGATCGCAACTATTTCAGCATTTTGGTCAACTACAATTGTTAATTTCACATAGTTCTTTCTAATGGATGCCTATCAGAGAATAAGCCAACAAACATGTCAAATCTATTGCTCCACTTGGCTTTGATGGGTGTTATTTTCTACTGTGATTCAGTCTGCCCTTTAACTGGATGGTCAACCAAAGAGCTGCATCAATCATCAAGTATTGCAGTTGAATAATTATGCTAACCTTTGAGGTCCCTGGCTTAGGAGCTTGTGTTTCTGCGCATACTTCCTGACTCATTTCATAAACAATGCTATGTGTGAATCACAACAAACAGAAAAAATGTAGACCACTATCGTCCAATGATATCAAACAATCACCTGTCACTTCTCAGCTGATTTTAACTAATAAAATATTACGGATCTATGTGAGGTCTTTTCATATCTCTCTCTACTCTCCTTTCTATAGCATCATCCTGAGTATTAACCATGAACACGAGGCAGATGTGTGTCTTTTCCAACCATTATCTTATATCTTTACACATTTATACAATGGTATTGTTTTCTGTTTTAATTAATATTACACATAAATGATATCCTATATGTGACCTATTGTAATTTACTGATGACTTTATGAAATCTTCACATGAAATGAGACTTGCCACTCCTCTGGTTTCCAAGCAATCACTGTAGAACCCGGGGTCTCTCCAGGACATGCAGGGCCCAGGTGTGATTTCTGAGCAAATTCTCTCTTCTCCTTCTCTCCCTCTTTCTGCTTACTCACTGGACTTTAGCCATGCCAGCCTGTTGGCTTTGGTATTTTTTGTTCTCTTCTCTGGAATCCAATTTTTAAAATTAAGCCGAGTGTGGTGGCACACACCTATAATCCCAGTACTTGGAAGGCTGAGACAGGAGGATCGCAAGCTACTATAGTGAAGCAAATTATCTTATTCATCATCTCACATAGTTACCATTTTTTTCTTTTTTGTCGCAAGACTAGGTAAAATGTACCTGGAATGTTTTATAAATAGATCCATGGCTTATTGCAGTACTTATCATATATTGACTTAAATTTTTTCTGATTGATTGTATGTCCCCAAGAATATATGTCCCAAGAATGATAGGATGTTTATGGGGGCCACTCCTCTATATGTAATATCTAAAGCAGTGTCTGACTCAATAAGATTGGAAGAATAAATAATATGCAATTCCAGGTTGTTTATTTCAACTGCATAATATTCCATTAAATAAATGAATATTTTGTCATATAAGTATAAATCAATGTGATGTGTTTATGTATTGGCCATTATGTTGATTCTAAATATTTGTTATTTTAAAAAGATTAAAGCCTAGGTTTTTACATATGTGAAAGGCTATGTAAGGCATAGGACTAGAAATATCACTGTTGTATCTTATGAAAGAAACATAATGAACCTTGTAAAGTCTAAGGTAATAAACTGTTGTACAATTTTTATAAGGACAACCAATCATTTTATCACCATTTGTTAAATAATTGGTTCCTACCCACTGATTTGTTTCCATATTAATGCGGGTAAGTTACTAACCTTTCTGTGCTTCAGCTTAGTATTTGGAAGGGTAAGCACCCCTCCAACTCAGTACCCCTCCAACATAGTCCAAATCCTTTTTCAATTTTTTGACAGGCATGGTGACTCACACCTGTAATCCCAGCACTTGGGAGGCTGAGACAGGAAGATTGCTGGTTCAAGATCAACCTCAGTAATTTCGGGAGACCCCGTTTCTAAATTAAAAAATAAAATAGGGCTGAGGACATGGCTTGGAAGTAGAACGTCCCTGGGTTCAATCCCAGTACCATAAAAAATATTTTTCTTGTTTTTGTCTTACTATGAATTTTTATTATAGTTGTACTAAATGTATGAAATGATTGTAGAAGAATTAACATGTTAAAATTTCAAGTCATTGCATTAATAAACAGGATAGGTTGGTCCATTTATTTAAGTCATTCATATCCTTTTGTAATTTAAAACATTTTTCCAATACTGGCTGCACTAGCTTCTTGTGGCCTCTGTGACAAATTTCCAAAAACTCTGTGGCTTAAGATTACAAAAATTTATTCTCTCACAGCATTGGATGGAGGTTAGAAGCCCAAAGCCAAATGTTCACTGGCTGCCCTACCTCTCCTGTTCTAGGGGAAAATCTATTGAACTCCTTGACTCTTTTAGCTTTGGGTGCTATAGGAATTCCTTGATTTTTTTTTTTTTTTTTTTTTTTTTTTTTTTTTTTTTTTTTTTTTTTTTTTTTTTTTTTTTTTTTTTTTTTTTTTTTTTTTTTTTTTTTTTTGCTTGTAGCTATAGCAATGCAAACCCTGCCTCCTTGGCCACATCACCCTTTCTCTGTGTGGCTCTTATAATGACACATGTCACCAGCACAGTACAGGAAAACTTCCTCATCTCAAGAGCACAATTATGCCTGTCAAGACTCTTTTTCCAAATAAAGTAATATTCACCCATTCAAAGATCCAACATAGATATATCTTGGGTTGGGGGAGCACTTTTTGGGGGAGCCTATTACAGAAGGCTTGTAAGTTTTTATTTTATTTTCTCTAAGTCACATTATCTTTTCTTTCTATTGTAAATAATATCATTTTTGTTTCTACTATTTTTCTAACTGGTAACTGCTGGCATAGAGGAATTATATTTATTTATCTGGAAATTTGTTAAGCTTTAATATTAGTTCTAAAATGAGCCTTGTTCTCAGATTTTGTGGACCAATCGTATTGTATACAATTAAATGAGTGTTCTTTTCGGTGTTTATACCTCTTAATTACATTTATCTTAACACATTTAATAGGACTTCTAATACAATATTAATCAGAAATAATAATAGTGAATATCTCTGACTTTTTCTTTATATAATTCTTAAGCCAGTAACAAAAGCTAATACAACATTAACTATGTGCACAGCATAATTATGTGTATGTAGGTGTGTGTTTCTGTGTGTGAACGTATTATATATGTATGTACAATCTACTTCATGTTAATCCTGACAATTTTTATTGCATAGAGCAAATTTGCTCCAATAGAGTTTCATTTTCTCCTTTCTCTTTTTGTCTGGTGTTGTAATATTTATCATTTATATATATATATGCTCTAAATCCAACAATGCAGTGTTATAATTATTGCTTCCAACAACCTTGTAGTTTCTAAAGAAATGAAGAAAAAAAGAATATAAATAAACACGCTGTCTTTTAAATTTTCCCATATATTTAATATTACTATGACTACTTCTGGTGCTATTCATTTCTTCCTCTAAATTCAAATGGACTGTCTAGGGTCTAGTCTTTTCATCCCAAAGGACTTTGGTGTTTCTTATGGGGCAGGTGTGTTATCAGTGAACTCTGATTTCGTTTCCAAAGAATAACTTTGTAGGATTTAAAATCGGGGCCCATTTTGCTTCCAGGAGTTTGAGAATGTCATTCCATTGCCTTCTGATGTCCATTTTTTCCGAGGAGAATTCAGCTGACTCTCTTACTTTCCTTCCTCCCTGTGTGCTGCCAGGTTTCTCCTGTGGCTTTGTTTGTTGTTGGTGTATCATATTGTATGTTCCTTTGCATGTTGCACTATTTCTGCACCAATACCAGACATCTTATATATTCTAGCAATTCTAGATTGCAATAAATTTTTATGAATTTTTATTTCCTTGTAATTTGCCAAGATTTAAACTTTGGCATCCATTTCCCATGTGGAGCCACCCATCCTAGCTACACATTCAGTGTTCTGATCTAAGAACAGATTGTTTAGAAAATATAGCTTAAAAAAAAGAACTAGTTGGTTTAAAAATAATCTCATCAGTTTTTGTTCTTTACCTTTGGTCAATATCCAGAACCCTTAAATGATTGCTTTTGAGTTTACCAATTTCATATTTTTTAGAAGAATAAATTTCTATATATATTTTTATATGTCATATCTAGAAATCATAATCAACAGTATAACTTTAAGTTATTTCTAGTGCTCAGTTTTACAGTCATATATATGTATGTATGTTAGCAATATAACATATTAGTAATATGTAATGGTAATAGGTTACATAATAATTATATATTATAATCTGGTATATTACTGGATATATATACATACACACACACACACACACACACACACATATATATATATATATTTAATATATAAGAAATCTAATCTCAGGAAAAGAATGTTCTACATTATTTGTAACTGAATTGATTAAGTGGTGGAGCCAAATATGAGTTGGGTTTTCTGAATACAAATATTATGCTTTTACATTATGTTTTTTTTTCAATTGCAATGCCAAATAGAGACACATCTGAAGCCAATGTATTAGTAATAATGATGCAATGGAATAGATGGAGTTATCCAATGAGTAGACAAAAACCTGTCCTCTTCTTTTGCCAACTTGATTGCTATGACCTTAGGACAAAGAGAATCTTGTGTAGAAAAAGGTTACCAATCACTCCCTTTCATTGTCATTTATTTACATACCCATAATCACACTGCTCATCTGTCCTTTTCTGTCTACTTCTCCTCTGCTTAAAAAATGAATGAATGAATGAATAAATTAATGAATAAATAAATAAATAAAGCAAGCTAGCCAGGTGTGCTAGCACATGCCTGTAATTCCAATACTTGGGAGGCTGAGACAGGAGGAACATAGGTTTGGGGCCAACCTCAGCAATTTAATGAATTCCTCAGCAACTTAGTGGTACCCTGTTTCAAACTAAAAAATAAAATGAGGCTGTGGGTGTAGCTCAGAGGTAGAACTCCCCTGGGTTCAATCTCCAGTACACTCACCAAAAAAAAAAAAATCAGAGCTATAAGTAAGTTAAAATTTGGGTAACAAAAGGAACCTCAGATAAAGAAGTAGATTCCAATGGAGTGATGGAGGGGCTTTAGGAGAGGGAGGTGGGGAGATAGAGATGTAATGAAGGTAACAGTTAAAATAATGCTCTGTACATATATGAAGTTAGCAATGCCAGTCTCAACAATATGTACAGGAAAGGGAAGGGAGTGGAGTGGATCCTGAGGGAACCATCAAGCAATGCATGCATATACAGTCCTATCACTCTATGCTTCAGTATGATGTGTAATTACAGTGCACCAATAAAAGTATAAAAATAATACACAGGTGTATTATTTACACAGTGTGTGCCAGCCATTGAGCTACATCTGATCAGAACTGTGGAGAATGAGACTCTCTGCTTTGATGCAGTTTGGTGTATTAGAATATTGGAAATATGGGATGGTAGACTTGAAAATTATTTTTATACGTTATCTAATGTCATTTTATGAAGTCACTATAATCTTTTGGCTAATTTTTCAGCCATCATCAGTTTTAGAGGGACATAAAGAAGTAGCATTTAGAAATAATTCCACATTTGGTAAGGAGTAAAAACACAGAGGCCACAATATTTATTCTTGCTATTCTGTATTCCTCTCATCTATTTCATAAAAAAGATGATATCTCAAGGTTATCAAATATATGAATATCAAATAATTACATAAAATGTTTACACTCAATACTAAATATGAACACTTATTCAATTACATGTTACTTGAATGTAAAATCATTCATCAGGAAGGAGAGAGATGAAAAATGTATATAAATATGTGCATCTTAAGGTGTGAACTCAGTCAATAAACTGCTTAACTAAACATTTATGTTTATTTTGGTACTCTTTGAAAACCAGCCCCTTGTTATAGCAAGCTGATATTCTTTCAGGGTTTTTCTCAAGTACTATTGCCATAACAACTAAGAAGTTAGGAAATATGTGGCTATAGATTTGCCAGAAATGTAGCAGAGGTAATGCTGTATTCACTGTTAGTGTACAGGATGAAAAGTAATGGAAACAAGAATATCAGATAGGTATATGGATTGGGAGAGAAGGAAGAGGATATTTGGCCAAAGTTCAGCCCTGTGGTTCAGCCTTGGACTTGAAGCACCATGAATTCAGCAACTCCATCCGTTACGTGTGGCTCCTACACATTTGGCACATACTAATTTACATTGACTTTGGACACCTTGTCCTGATCATGAAAAGTAGATCATAGCTTTGCAAATCCCATCTCTCTAATTTTGCACCAGATGTGCAGCATGAGTTCTGATGTCATGTTAGTGGCAGGGAGAGCCATTGATTAATATGCTGGCTCCAAAGTTTGCCTCTTTTAGTTCGTTTTTATTTCTCATTGGAAAATCAGAAGTATTTTCTTTCTAGCAACTTTTTTAGATATAATTGAGTGCAAACACTGCACATATTTAAGTATACAGTTTGATGAATTTGGATACATACATATACCCATGAGATAGCACTACAATTAAGATAAAAGTCATATCTAACATCTTCAAAAGCTTCCTTGTGTCATGTGTGTGTGAGTATATATGAGTGTTAAAAGCACTTAACATGAAATCTACCATTTTAACAAAATTTTAAGTGCACAATGCAAAATTGTTAACTTTAGGTGCTGAGCTCTTCAGTAGATCTGTAGAAAACTACTCATTTTGCATAACTGAAACTCTACCATTTAATAACAATATTCTATTCTTCCCGTTGGTAATCACTATTCTATTCCAACCAGAGGTCATTTTAATTACTGCTATTGCAAACTCTGACAAAGGTGAAAGTTACAAAACCACACTGGATTCCAAGACATTTGGGTCCCATGTATAACATACTACTCTACTCTAGGACATAGATGAAGTACATACAGTACATGGTACCAGACACACACCATACCCCATAACTGTTTGCTGCTGTTTGTAACAAGAGTAAACCATTTTTAGGCTTTAAATTTTCTTTAAGTACTGTCCACAGTAAATCTTGTACTTCTACAAGAATTATTATTGTGCTGCGACTGCTCCACATCATCAGCCTTAATAAATAGCTGCAGGCGAGGGCTTTGGTGCATGGCAGAGAAACTCAGGTCCTTCACTAACGTTCACAGCGGTTACCATATGTTTGAGCTTGCCATTAACATTCAGATTGTTTAAATTACAGGACACTGGACATTACATTTTTCTTAAGTATTGTAATTATTTAGTCCACAAGTTCTGTGCATCTAGTCTTCTAGTTGGTAGATATACTTCTCAGCATGAAGTGTGCTCCTCATTGGCATTAGAAAAAATTAAAATGTCTTATTAATTGGTGAAATTTTTACAAGTTAGAATAATATCAAAATTACTTTGATCTATTTATCCAAATGTGTATTTATACATATGTGTGTATGTAATATAATAGACACATAATTTAACAAATGACATATATTAGCTGGCTATATAGTAATTTGGGCTTTTCTAGCTTGACTGAATATAACACTAATTTCTGCACTTTTTGTTTGTGTGTGTGGTACTGGGGATTGAATCCAGGAGCATTCTACATCCGAGTTACACCCACATCCCCATTTTATTTTTTGTTTTGTAACAGGATCTCACTGGCTTGCTGAAAGTCTCACTAAGTTGCTGAGGCTGGCCTCAAATCTGCGATCCTCCTGTCTCAGCCTCCCAAATGCTAGGATTACAAGTGTGCTCCACCACACCTGGCTTAATGCATGCACTTTGAGAATAATGATGAAGTCTTTAAATTTATCTTTTATACTGAATAAACTAGCACAGTTCCTGCACAGAGTTGACCTGTTCAATAAATATTGGTTTAAGTAGTGATGAATGGGCACAGAAATGTATACATATTCATTACTGATGAAGATATGAGGTAGATTTTTACCATGTGCTTAGATATTCGAAAACACAAATTTTATTATTTTAGTTTAGAAAGTCCATTTTTAATACTTTTATTGGTACATTATAATTATACATCATACTGAGGTACAGAGTGATAGAAATATACAGTCACAAAATACTCGGTGCATTTCCCAAAAGTCTATCACAAATAAAATATCTTTAAACATTCTAGGTCACAGTAGCAAAATATATACTTGAGAAAATTACTCAAAACAATCCACTATCATGTGTTTTTTAAACCTACTTTGAAATTATCCTTAGTTTAAGAACCAAATGATTTTATCTTTATTCATGGATGGATGAAAATATTGAGCTGGAGTTAAATTTTTCTCAGTAACTCTCCTGATGTGAAGGTGTTTCTCTGTTTGTTTGTTTGCTTGTTTGTTTGTTTGTTTGTTTGTTTTGGTACTGGGGATTGAACCCACGGGCATTCCTCCTTTGAGCTACACCCAGCACTTTTTACTTGAAACAGGGTCTTGCTAGGTTACTGAGAGCCTTATTAAGTTTCTGAGGCTGACCTTGAACATGTAATCCTCCTGTTTCAGCCTCCCAAGTACTAGGATTCCAGGCATGCACCACCATGCCTGGCTCTGATATAAATTATTTGGATCATATTTAAAAACCTCAGTTTGCAAACATCCCTCAATTACTCCCAAGAGCATGAGATTAATTCATATGAAGCCAATTCCATTAATAAGAGGATGACAGGTTATTTCTTCTCCTTCCCTCATTTTTCCATTCAATCATTCATTTATCTCTTCCATTAGACACTTGTGGTGGAGGAACTAATTTATTTAACATATAGTGATCCAATGCCTTCTATCACAGGCACAGATGATTCAGAAGTAAGATAAGAGTCTGCACTCAGGAGCCTATAGTTAGGAAAAAAAATTGATTTACAAACATGTAATTAGGACTCACAATGGAAATGTAACAGTAGTAATCTGCACAACACATTTTCAAAGCCAAGAAGAAAACCCAGTGAGCTCTGGGGGTAGAGAGATGAGAGTGGGTCATCAGTGAAGTCTTCCCTGAGATTATTCAGCTCTGTAAGGGTCACAACCTCTTTCAAAGAAGTCCTTCAGAAGAGGGCAAAACTAGCTGGGCGTGGTGGCACACGCTTGTAATCCCAGTACTTGGGAGGCGGAGACTGGAGGATCCGGGTTTGCCTCCAGCCTCAGCTAGTTAGTGAGGCCCTCTGCAACTTCGTGAAACCCAGTTTCAAAATAAAGGATAAAAAATAGGGCTGGGGGTGTAGCTCAGAGGTAGAATGCCCCTGGGTTCAATCCCCGGTACCGCAAAAAAACAAACAAACAAAAAAACTGAATCTCCAGAAGAGGGCAAAACCAACCCTGTGAACTTGAAGAGATCATTTACCTTCCCCTAAACTCCAGTTTCTACAAAAGTGTCAAAAAGTGGAACATGATCTCTGAGTTTCCTTCCTGCATCCTATCATTCTAGTATGTGGGTAAGCAGAAAAACATTCTTCAAGATGTCACATACAGTTTTACAGCTACAGGTGCCTGGAGAAGTCTCCCTCCTGAAGCTTGACTCTCCAAGCTATTTAGGAAATTTTAAAGAGAAAGAACACTGTACAAACCCTTGTAAAGTAATTATAACAACAAGAACAGCCAAATCCAAATGGAGGAGACCGGAGGTAATCAACATGCTCGCAGAGGGAAACCTTGCACAGAGGGAAAAGGTTATCCTGTCAGCAAGGGCGTCTCTCGTGGTGTAGTGGGAAGAGCTGAGCCAACAATCTACAGGTGCAAACTGTGGGAGCCAGTGGGGATGAAACCAGGAGGAGGCATGATGACAGCTTCGAATCCATGTGAGGTTCCTCCTGAAGCACACTTCACCATCTGTCAGGCTGTGGGGTCTCCACTGCACTGTGCTTCCTCCCAGCACAGGCCTTTTACTCTCTCCAAGAGCCACTGTGGGAGAACCAACAATGAAAACAAAAGTTAGGCGTGAAGTTAACAAGGCATATGTTCTTTGAATTGGAATCTCAGTCCTTTTCTCTTACGAACAACATTGATTCAATATTTGGGAAAGGAATTAAATGTATGTGTGATCTATTATCTATCTATCATCTATCTATCTATCTGTCATCCATGTATCATCTAATGTGTTTTGTCTTTATAAACTCTTATAGGAGATTGAAAAATTCAAGATCATATTAATCTTTAAACATTTTTTAAACAAATGCTACTTTTTGAAATGTTCTTTTTGTATTGTACTGAAATAATTATATTTGGCTCCAAATCAGGTGGGAAAATTACCAAATTTAATAACTGTAAGCTAATCTCAAGTGCAGGATGAATCAGGGTAATGTCACAAAGCTCATTTTAATAAAGCAACTCAGGGCAAACTAAGGTGCAGTGAGTCACAGGACTATGTGTTTTGCTTCATCAATACTTGTTCTTTCTGGAATTCTTAGGATAGTTACCAGAAACTCTTTTTTTTTTTTTTGCATAGTAGAATGATCATCTTTTAAGCAAGGCTGGAGAGAAGGCAGAGTTCAATTGGCTGATTTATCAGACAAGAAGTCCTATTAATTACCTATAGGCCCCGTGTAGGTAATAGTGATTGCGACCTGCATTTAGGGAAAGGGAAAGATACATTAAAAGACCAAATGCAATGATATTTTTTCCTGTCTGTGTTAAATGAAAAAAAGTGGCACCCATTAGTGAAAAGCCAGTTTCTCCTCTGTGCTAATCATGATAAAATCTTTTTTTCAATCTGTAATTCATTTATTCATTCACTCATCCATTCATTTATTTGACAAATGGTTATTGAGGACCTACTATGTTTTTCTCATAACTTGAATCACTGATCACTCGAGCATAAAGTCAGTTGCTTGCTTCAAGGACTTTATCATATAATGGGGAAAACATTTTCAGACATTACATTATACTCTGATAAACTCTGAAAGAGAGATATGTGTAAGTTGCAATAGAAAAGAGAGAAGCGACCCCCTAGGACTGTGTTGGGGTAACGGAGGTCAAGGACATCTTTGGCAGGACGTGTCACTTGAATTACTACTTCAAAGGGATATACTTTCCAAGTGGTTGCATTTCAGACATGGAACTGATAGAAGTCTGATAGGAGGTGAGCATATGCAAAGGAATGACAGAACAAGAGCATGAATTAAAATCTGAGACATTCAAATTGTTTGATAAAAATGAGAGAGACAGAAGAGACGACTGGTTCAACATGGAAGGGACTTGGGTGTCTTTCTAAAGAGTTCACATTGCATTATAGACTATAGAAGCTATTGGATAATTCTTAGGGAAAAATGAGATAAATTTAGTCTTAGAAAGACCACTGTATTAATTTCCTAGAGTTGCTATAACAAAATGCCACAAATGTAGTGGGTTAAAACAACGGAAGTGTGTTCTCTCACAGTCGGTATACCAGAAGTCTGAGATGAATATGTTAGAAGAGTGTTTCTTTGTTGAGAGCTGAGGGAGAATGTGTTCCATGTCTCTCTTCTAGCCACTGGTAACTGCCATTAGTCCCTGAGGATCCTTAACTTGTATCAGCATAAATCTAGTACTCTCTCTGCCAGCACCTGAAACTCTCTCTGTGTATCTCTGGCTCTGTGTTCCAATTCCCATGTTCTTATTAGGCCACTAGTCATTTTAGAGATTAGGGCTCACTTCAATCCATGATGACCTCATCTTCATTTAAATATCTGTATTGACCCTGTTTCCACAGAAGGACACCTTCACAGGTCCTGGGGGTTAGGACTTGAATGTATCTTTTGAAGCATTTTTTCCATTATTTCTGTATGTTTCTGTTGATTCAAGAAGAGATTACATTTACATTGGTAGACTGGGTAAAGAAGACTACCCTTACCAAATTGGGTGAGCATTATCCAATTCATTGAGGTCCTGAATAAAACTAAAAAACAAAGGAAGGTTGAATTTGTTTTCTGTTGAAGCTGGAACATCCATCTTCCTGCCCTGAAGCACCGATGTTTTGGTCCTTGGGTCTTTGGACTTGGATCATATTATCAACCGTCCTTGTTCTCCTACTTGAAGATGCATAAGGCAAATGCCAAAATTCCCTGCCTTCCATTATCACAGAAGTCAATTCCAATTTTATTAGTTTTTTTCCTGAAGAATTCTTATTAGTTTCTCTGATGAACTCTAATTAATAAATATACCAACAGTCACAATATATTAGTCTGCCACTTCTGCAATAATGCTGAGTAACAAAATTCCCAGAAGCCAAACTTGTCTCTCCTTGCTCATAACTCTGCAGTTAAACTAGGAGAGTTATATTTGGGGCTATGTATAGTTCAAACGTGCTCTAGTATTTCATTATTCGACAAGTAGCTACTTGGGACATACTTTCCTCCTGGTTGGAAAAAAAAGGTACAGAAAACCAAGTTAAAACATGCAAGTATTTATAAAACTTTTGTTTTTATTGTGTTTATAAAAATTTTATGTTTTTATTCACATACCACTGACCATGAAAAGCAGAAAATTGATGGGATGGGAGTATATACTCCCCCCCATTCTAGGGGTTGGCACACTATTACAGAGGCGGCATTGGAAGCATCTACCACTTCTAGACACCAAGACATATTTAAATGCATTTCTAACCTTAGTATTCTATCATCATTTTTTGGCATCCCCATCTCTAGCCACATTCCTCTGGGCAGATTTGCTGCCCAAATCTCCTCTGGTTGTATCTCTGATCTTGCTACACAAACCACAATGTCCATTTTTCCCTCTCCATTTTAACTGGTACTAAGTCAAACACTCTCAAACTGCTCCCTACTTCCACATTATTTAGTCTACATCATATCCTTTAGTCTGTTTTAGTAACTTTTAGAAATTTAGATAACCAGCAACTTCAGGTCTTGTTGCCCAATTTTATTGCTCAGATGATTTCTTCAAACATCATCCAACCCCTGAAAACCCTTCTCAATACTTAGCATCTGCTATGGACTGAATAGTCACTCCCTCATCATTCAAATTCAAATCCCAAACCCTAAGCCCACTGTGATTATATTTGGAGATAAGTTTTATAAAGACATAATTGTGGTTAAATTATTTCACAAGATTGGGACCCTAATCAGACAAAATAGGTGTCTTTATAAGAAGAAGATAACTAAAATGTGCTTGCTTCCCCCCCCCCACTCCCTACCACCATGCAACCATTGAGGAAAGATCATGTGAGGATGTAGCAAGAAGGTGGTCATCTGCAAACCATGAAATCCCTCACAGGAAGCCAAACTGAATGACACGTTGATCTTGGGCTTTCCAGCCTCTGGGAATAAAAGGAAATCAATTTCTGCTGCCTACACCACCAAGTCTGTGGTATACTGTGGTATTCTGAACTGATTAATACAGCATATGATTTTCATTATTATCCTCCTGGCTTTTGTAAACAGTCCCAGAATTTCTATGAACCACCTTCTACCTTAATCTGCCCACACTTTCATTGACAATCTTTGCTCACCACTTCTAGAAAAGACCACATTGGCCACGAATATAGGAGTTATTTGTAACTGTGATCAAAATGTGTATGCAAGTGACCATTGCATTCTAGTAGTTTATTGCTTCTATAGATTCAGATGCAAAGCCTCAGTCTGCCCATGCCGCTATAACAAAATACCTTAGATTGAGTAATTTGTAAACAACATAAATTTCTCTTGGACTTGGAGTCTGAGAAGCCTCAGATCAAGGCATCAGCATATTTTATGTTCATGAGGGGACCATTCCTCATAGATGCCACCTTCTGAGTCCTCACACGGCAGAAGGGGTAAACAAGCTCCTCTATCCTCTTTCAAAAGGCCACTAATCCCATTAATGAATATGAATTCCTTAATACCTAATCACATGCCAAAAGGACAATCATATGAATTTGGGGAGAACACAAACATTCAGACCATAATATGTACTCAAGGTTGTATACATTCACTAAGTTTCTAAAGCTCAGCTAGCTTGAAGACAACGTTCATGTTTTATCTATTTTAATCTACACCACAAACTTGGAGGTGAGTTTTCTTATATTAGACATGAAAAGCGAGGCTCAGACCTTCCCCCCCCAGTTGTGATTCCCGCCATAGCCAGGACCTGAACATAAATCTGTCTGCTTCCAATTTTCTTTTTATCCACCTGACTACGTAAGGGTCAGTTATCTAGATTCCAGTGTTCATTCTCTAACGTGAGGATGATGAACATACAAGTTCTTATTGATTTGGGCATGATGCAGATTATTGCCAATAAAGTGTTGATTGGCCAGCAATAGTTTCTGAAGATTTAATTGCAGTTTCAAACTAATGGAATGTTTACATCTCTCAGTTGTATATTTGCAAAATTCCCGAGTCTCCTATAGCTGCAGTAATATAGAAATGTAATTACTTTACTGCTGCAAATAAAAGTATCAATGAATTTCATCTTTTATAACAATGCGTTTTACGATACCTGAATATTGAATTCCTTTTTGCTGTTTGACAATGACCTTAAAGTTGACTGATATCTGCCTTTAAGCATTGCATGGACCTGTTAAAACAGGCATTTAAAGAACAGATTTACTGTTTGCTGATGAGATATTTCCTTTTATATGGGTACAGTACCTAGTTGTTCATTTTTTGCCTTTTTGTCTAGGGTCAAACGCAGGATCAATTTAAAATTTTATAAGTCCCTGTCTAAAATGCTGCCCTGCTGTAACCATGATGATCTACAAGGCTGCTTCCATCTCTCATTTCAATATGTGAACATCCTATTAGAATTTTAGGTGACAAATTGCTTGCAGCATGAAGCTGCAAAAAACAAATGAGAGAAGTCCGTAGCAATGTTGTTAGGGCATTCTCACTACCTATCAAACGGCAGAGTTTCAAATCAATTGGGTTATGGAAAATGCATTTTTCAGCCCCAGCTCATGTTTCTCCTTTCCATGAAAAATAAGGAAATCCAATGCAACATGGGTATGAAATAAGACCAGAAATCAAAAATTGTCCAAGTCTTGAGGAACGGAAGACGTCATTTGTAAGATCTAACATGTCAGAAATTTCTTGATGCCATAGGTTTTTTAGCTGTTAAACAGTAAGGGAAATGCTTCCCTTTTAGAAATGGAATGAAAATGTATGAACAAAGTGAGTCATGTTTGCCCAGTATGAAAACTGGCTAACTCTATATAAGTAATGCACTTTTCATAGCAGCATTAACTCTTCCCAAGTGAAATATTTTTCTTCTTCTATTTCTTTTACTCACTGACTTCCTAAAGACTCTACTTGAGCTACTAGTCTTGTTCTTTCTACCCATCCACCTGACCCCATTGCTGCTCCTGTGCACTTACAAAGCTGCCATTCTCACATCCCCATAGATGATACACACTACTCCAGCCCCAGCTTCCCTGCACACCGCTAGTCTCATTTCTCTAATAACCTGCTGCTCATAATTTCCTGGATGCCCTCTGTTGTTGTTGTTGTTGTTGTTGTTGTTGTTGTTGTTGTTCTTCTTCTTCTTCTTCTTCTTCTTCTTCTTCTTCTTCTTCTCCTCCTCCTCCTCCTCCTCCTCCTCCTCCTCCTCTTCCTCTTCCTCCTCCTCCTCCTCCACTTCCTCCTCCTCCTCCTTCTTCTTCATGATACTGGGAATTGAACCCAGGGGCATTCTACCTTTGAGCTACACCTCCAGCCTATTTTATTTTTTATTTTCAAATAGGGCCTTGCTAAGTTGCTGAGGAATTCACTAAATTGCTGAGGCTAACCTCAAGCCTGCGATCCTCCTGTCTCAGCCTCTCAAGCACTGGGATTATAGGCATGCACCACCACACCTGGCCCTCTGTTACTTTAAATTTTACATCTATTACTAACATATTTTACATAATTAGTACTTCTTCCCAATCATCCAACCTTACTCTGCTACCACTCTGCTTCCAATCTTTAAGTGCTATATGTGAGTCATGTGTGATCCTTCATATTATACCTTCCCCCCATTAGTTTTTTTTTTACCAAGCTTTATTGACTTTTTAGTGCAAAGTCCTTCTCTTTCATTTTCATTTCCAATAACATTACTTTTGTTAGAATTTCAACTCCTTTTACACAGCTCATTGCTATCATTTTTTCTTTATACCTCAGCTTTCACCACTCCAACCATTCCTACATATTAATCATCTGTTGATACTGCTACAAACATATTTATACTGTGCCCAAACATATTTATACTGTCCTGGCTTGCTCCACAGTCATCAGTGTTACTCCACTTCCTGAATGATAAAGCGCATACGAATTACCTGGGCTGCACATCTCTTAAAAATACATTTTTTAGTTTTGTTTTAACCTTGTCTCTCACTATTTCCCTCCACAATTTCCTTAATTGGTTCATTATTTCCTGGGCATTCTATACAGCAACAACCTCAGTTGTGCTATTTCCACTTCTTTGAATTATTTTTCCTTACTTTCCACGTGAACCCAGCTCCTGCAACCCTCACTAATGACCGGTCTGAAAGAACTCTCTGCCTTATTCTCTTTTTTTTTTAATGTATTGTTAGGGATTGCACCCAGGAGAGTTCTACCTCTGAGCCACACCCAAGCCCTATTTTATTTATTTTTCATTTTGAAACAGGGGTTTATTAAGTTTCTCTTTTGTAGATTTATGCACTCGAATGATCTATTGTAAGGCGGGAGTTGAGGGGAACTTGTGTTTCCCGGAAATTTTCTACCATGATTATTTAAAACAATGAAATCCAGACACATAAGATTCAGAAAGTTTAATTATACTATGGTTATAGTAAAGTAGGATCACTAATGTTCTAGTGAATTAAAATCTTTGCTGATATAGAAAGGCTTTTTGTATCCTTATCATAAGCTCTCAACAAACAGCAGCTATTACATTCTGCCAAGCACAGCACGGCACATTCTGAATACATTATCTCATTTACCTCTTGCTCTATCAGTTTGAGGCTGCAATCTCTACCTTAAATATGAGGTGACTGAAGTTGAGAAGTCAAATCACTTTCCCATTAACAGAAATATGAAGTAACATAACCAGTGTTTAAAGCAGGTCTGTCTGAGGGCAAAGCTAGCAACCCGTTAATTATAGTACTCTATTGTCTTAAGACACTTGGAAATTAAAAGTAAATGCGGATAGAATTACTTTAGGAATAAACATTGGAATAAAAGTACTTTATGTTTCTCTCCTATTTCTGCCCCTTTCACGTAATGATGTATAGAATAAAACTTCCGCTGTATTTATGGAATGAAAGGACACACACAGTTAATGTGTAAAAGTTAAAACAACAGAAATTTAACCACAGCCTTTACTGAAGGAAATTTTCAAGGGTGAACTTCACAAAATTAGCACTGAAGGAAATTTTTAAAAGCAAACTTTTGAAAGAAGCAATGGCTCCCAATGGGAAAGTCTAAAAGACAACAGAAAAAAAGATGAACAAAGAAATGTTAAAAATGTGAGTCAATATTGAAAAACTGTTTAATCAGAGAAAATAACGACAATTAGGATGAAAATTGTTGAGGGAGAAAATAAAGTATAAAATAAAGATTAAGGATAACGGGGATAACTAGGTTTAAAACATTTTATGGCCATGATATTGTTTGGGAGGAGAGTAAAAAATGTTTAGCATCCTAGGATATTTAAAGTATTAGAGTTTAAGGGGATGCTATAGTTATATATAAAATGTCCCCTAAAGAGCTCACTTATTAATATTCAGGGTTGATATAGTAAAGTCATGAGGGTTGTAATCCCAGCAGTGGATAAAACTGTTGTAATGGATTTACCTGGGTCGTACATAGGCCAGTAGGGTGTGGCTGGAGGAGGTGGATCCTGGAGGGTACAGCCCTGGAGATTATATATATATGGTTTCTCCTCCCCCTGCTCTCTCTCTCTCTTTTGCCTCCAGCCTCTATGATATGAGCACAGGCCATGTGCTCTCCCTTTTTCCACTTCCTGCCTCCATGCCCTGAGATCCACAATCCTTGGCCTCACATGGACTGAACCTGAAACAGTGAGAAAAATAAATCTTCTTTCCTCTAAGTTACATGGTCGATCTTTTAGATTATAGCTGCAAGAGTGATGGTGGATACAGGAGGTGAATTAAAAAAGTATAATAATATTAGATAAATTCCAAAGTAAAGGGAGATAATAAACACAAGAAGAAAAGAGGAAAAATGTTTCAGGAAAAACAGGATAAATAAAAGGCATAAAATGACAGGAGAGGAATTAAGCCAAATACCTCAATAATCAAAATAAATATAAATGAAATAAAATTGCTCATTGAAAGAAATAGATTATCATTATTTCAAAGATAGAGTGATATATATTATCTATTATTAGATAATGGATATAATAGATAATTAGATTTATTTAAACTTAACTGAGGGGGATGGGAGGGGGTAGAGGGAAACACCTCAATGGTCATGATATACATACACAAATTTATCAAAGCCAATCACTGTGCTGAGTATGGGAAGGAGGGGAGGGGAGGGAATAGAGCAGGAACTGGGGGAGGGCTCAATGAGTACTGTGTGCATGTAAGCTTCTATCACCCTGAACGTCAACAAGATGTATTACAATGCACCAATAAAAAAAGAAGAAGAAATACAAATCTTTAAAAAATCCATTATTTAAAAGTCTGCTGTTTAATCTTCATGCACTTGTAAATTTGCCAGTTTTCCTTCTGTTATTTATTTCTAGTTCCATTCCATTATGTTTGAAGATGATACTTTGGTTGATTTCAGTCACTTAAAATGTATTGAAAGTTGTTTGATGACCCAACATATTGTCTATACTAGAATATATGTGCTCTTGAGAAACCTATGGATACTAAAGTGAATTTTTAACTGGGCATTGTGGCGCACACATGTAATCACAGTACTTGGAAGGTTGACACAGGGGGATCTCAGGTTCAAGGCCAGCCTCAGAAACTTAGTGAGACTCTGTTTCAAAATAAAAAACAAAAAGGTCTAGGGGTATATCTAAGAGGTAGAATACCCCTGGGTTCAATTCGCAGTACCACAATAAATAAATACATACATACATACATACATACATACATACATACATAAAGTGAATCTTTTATAGACAGCATGCAGGAGAATCAAGTTATTTTATCCATTCTACCAATGTATGTCTTTTAGTTGGTAAGTTAAATTATCAAAATTGTACATTCTGCTATTTGGGGTTGGCATGCTCTATA
Organism: Glis glis; assembly: GCA_004027185.1. Classification (NCBI taxonomy): domain Eukaryota; kingdom Metazoa; phylum Chordata; class Mammalia; order Rodentia; family Gliridae; genus Glis; species Glis glis. The sequence goes on from PVJS01003168.1 coordinate 46,806, forward strand.
TATGCCTGTAAGTATAACAATGTAATTAACTGTTTTGCTACAAAAGTGAAGCAATGAAATATATGGAAAATAACATAGACTTGACAAACCCAAACCTGGTTTCTAGTTGTAGCTCATAGATGATATAGCTGTGTGTCTCTAATTTATCTTCATGATTCTTGGACCCTTCATCTATAAAATGAAATTATTGGATTAACTGTTCTGAGATGTCCTTATGGTTTCTGAATTTGCATGATGAATATCAGAAAATAATGTATATAACTAATAGAGTTTAGCTTAATATGCTGCACAGTATCTGGCTTTTTATTTTATTTTTATTTTTTGTTTAACACCTTGCTTTTTAAACAGAAGACTTGATATTGTTACTTCTAAAATATAAAACAGCAATTTTGGGAGAGAGTCTAGTTGTGTGCTCCTAACCCTGCTTCTGAAACTGGGGCTGAATGCTCAACACTGCTTGGAGTCCATTTGGCATATTTACTCAGAGTTGTCAATGAATATTTAATTTGCAACAATGTCAATATTAATTAAAACAGGCCAAATTTCACATCTGCAAGTGTTGAAAATATATAAAGAGAAAATTTTGAAAAGATTCAAAGAGGGCAGGATTTTTTTTAGAGAGAGAGCATTGAAACACATGTAAAGTGGCCCAATCAAAATTTATCTATATACAATTGAAAAATAAATTGCCTAATCACTTTCAATTTTGTTCTTATTTGAAATTGACCATTTTATTTGGTTTTCAAAGACCTAAATGATGCCTCTCAGACTTATGCAGACCTATAAAACTCCATATGTTTTCTTTCATATTCATAATTTATCCAATACATGGAAACCTAGAAATGGAGATGTGATTCCACAATATTCTATTGTGAAAGCTTCAAGCTTCACGACAATCTGCCAAGTAATATATAAGTGACAGAATTCAGGGATGAAAATGTTTATTTTCATCATATCTTCTGAAAATACTTGGCTCTTATACTGTCGAGGTTATACTCAAATGGACTTTCTTAAAGGAATAGGACGTGCATTTCACATCAGGTTTGCTCACAATTGATATTAAAAATAAATCAATAATGCCCAAATGTTTCCATCCAATGTGAAATGAATATTCATCTGGTTACTGCAAAATGTAGTCAATGTAAAGCTTTTTAAAAGCATACAATTGCTTATAGTTTATTCAAATAATATGATTAAGCACAAAGGATAAGGATAGGGCAACTGATTTCTTTAGAATTTCTATTATTGATGAGCTTTATAGTATGTTCTTTTTCTTCTTCTTCTTCTTCTTCTTTTTTTGCAGTACTGGGGATGGAGCCCAGGGGCATTCTACCTCTGAGCTACACCCCCAGCCCTATTTTTTTATTCTTTATTTTGAAACAAGGTCTCACTAAGTTGTGAAGGGTCTCACTCAGTAGCTGAGGCTGGCCACGAACCCGGATCCTCCTGTCTCAGCCTCCCAAGTACTCAGATTACAAGCGTGTGCCACCACACCCAGCTTAGTATGTTCTTTAGACATATTTTTACTTAATCCCCCCAGCAACCACACAAAGTAGGTAGTATCACCACCATTTCACAAATTAAGAAACTGAAGTTTCTAGAGGCAAATTGCATTGTCTTTAGTTAAGGAGCTAAGATTCCATGAGGCCAATTAGCATAGAGTTTGATGGGACTTCTGTGACAAAATACAAGGAGGACCAGCTTGTGCTGGGGACCATACTGGCTGCTTCACTTTTACAATGTCATTTTTTTTATTACTTTCTTTTTTGAGCCTCAGTTCAGTTATAGTGCTTACATTTCAAAATTGTTCTTAAAATTAACTAAAATTTTTGCCTATTATCTGACAGGTAAAGAACACTCAGTAAATGGTTGTAATTGTTGCAATAGTCAAGAGAGCATTCAACACACTACAAAACCCTGCTTCACCGCAGCATTACCGGGTGACACAGACGGTGGAGAGATCACTAGGTTGGCCATTGGGAGATGTATATTCTTTTCTAAGATGGATCCTCAAGAGTGAAAAAAAAAAAAACTGAGCCCACGTGAGCAAGTCACTTAACTTCTCCAAGACTGCAAAGCTACAAAATCCTGTAGACTATAATTTTAGTTTTAAAAGGTTCTGGTGTGCTTACTGCACAGTAGGGTGACTACTGATGACAACCATGTACTGTATGTGTGTGTGTGTGTGTGTGTGTGTGTGTGTGTATTAGTGTTTGTTGGTGCATTAAAATTGTACATGATAGCAAGATTCCTAGTGATGCATTCACATATGCACATGACGTTATTTGCCCTGTTTCCTTCCTCATACCTCCCTTTCCCTCCCTTCCTTGCTCCCCCAATCCCCTTACACCACTCTACTAATCTCTCTTCTACTTTTTATCATGTCCCTTTTCTTTCCCTTTTATTTTTCTAGCTTCCACACATGAGAGAAAATATACGACCCTTGAGGTTGGGGATTTAGCTCAGTGGCAGAGCGCTTGCCTAGCAAGCCAAAGCCCTGGGTTTGATCCTCGGCCCTGTAAAAAAACAATAGAAAAAGTATAAAAAAAAATACAAAACCCAAGTAAAAAATACCCCCCAAAAAAATAAAATATACGACCCTTGACTTTCTGAATTTAGCTGATCTCACTTAGCATGATGTTGTCCAGTTCCACCTATTTTCCTGCAAATACATGTATTTAAAAAGTTATAATAGAGTTTGAATTTTTCACCAAGAAGAAATTATAAATGATGAGATAGAACATTATTATATAATGTATACAAGTATTGAAATATCACATGGTATCCTCTTAATATGTACAATTTTTATATACCAGTTTGAAAAATTATAATATAATTTTCCTGCCCAACTAATAGTATTAATGTAGGTGTGAAATAAGGTAAGAGTTTTTTATTTATATGGCATATTATAAGTTGTACTATGTAGTACAAGTACATAGTATAGCAAATATTATACAATGTATGCTATAGTATATAGTAAAATTATAATTATATTATAAATTATAATTATATCATTTGGGGTTTTTTTTGTAGTGCTAGGGTTCAAAACCAAGGCCTCACACATGCCAGGCAAATGTTCTAGTCATGAGCTATATCCAAACCCTCATTATGTATTCAATTTATTGAAAGTTCATATTTTCAGAGATGAGGGTGTATCTCAGTGGTAGAACACTTGCTTATCATGTGCAAGGCCCTGGGTTCAGTCACCAGCAACACATGTGTATACACACACACACACACACACACACACACAAGCTTACATTTTCATTTAAAGTCTGACTGGCTAAATATAAACTAACTAAATAAAAGCACCAAAATGGAAATCATTTATTCCCTTAAGAGACCATTTTTAAATGGATCCACTTACCTATAACAGCTACATTTATTAAATACTGTTTTAAATGTCTTACACACATTTGGTCATTTAAAGCTATGCACATAATCCTAAAAATCTGAGTGTTCCGTTTTCTCTCCTATAAAATAAGGAAACTTGGAAGGAGTTGCATATTGGAGCATTCTTTACCATGTTGTACTTAGGTGGGCAATTCAAAGGATCAAAGAGCTGGTCCTGACGTAGTAGCTGTATTTGACTTCAAAGGGGCACCTTTCTTCACGTGAACCAAGGTCCTCTCCACCTCGATCTAGTCGGTCAGGAGAGATGCTGACAGGTCATCAGAGGTTCCCCAGACATGTGAAGCATCACCCGGGTCGCTCTGCCAACATCCACTCTCAGTTTATTTTAACGATGACCCTCTGGCTGAGTGACCATGAATGCCTAACCACAACTACTTTTTGTCTTCAGACTAGCAACCACAGCCTTACAATTTTGAGTCATTTTAATAAGATTAGTTTCCCCAATTTGATCAAGAGTTAGGTCAACAGAACCAAGGTATTAACACTGGCAATCAAATAGAATTTTTATATGTTGGAAGCAGTTTGAAAAAGTGTTCTAAATGCCATTCCACTGCAGCAGAGGACAACCCTACTTATTTATATATTTATACAGGTTTCTGAGGGTCATAAGAATTATCTTGCCAATTCTGTGAAAAGGCAGCCTCTTTTAACTCAACTGCTTGGAAAAATCAAGGCCAGAATTTAATGGGCTACAGTCCAAGGACAGGGAATGATTTAATAAGTTTTTTTTTTTTTGCGGTACCGGGAATTGAACCCAGGGGCGTTCTACCTCCGCGCTACACCCCCGGCCCTATTTTTTATCCTTTATTTTGAAACTGGGTCTCACGAAGTTGTGGAGGGCCTCACTAAGTAGAGAGAGAGAGAGAGAGAGAGAGAGCGAGCTGAGGCTGGCCGAGAACCGGGATCCTCCGGTCTTAGCCTCCCAAAGTACTGGGATTACAAGCATGCGCCACCACGCCCGGCAGTAAGTTTTTAATAGGGGTAAAACATTATGGTAAATCTTTTATCCTTTTGCCAATTAAGGCTAAGCTGTCCTCATTCTTACCTTGTTAATTCCCTCTTCTTTCCATTCATACATTCCCTCATACACTGCTTCTTTCATGATCTGCATTTCTATTATATGCAAGGCACATACAAAGATCTAAATACTCAGGGGTTCAAGCAAGAAATAATTCAATGCCCTGCTTCTTACAGATCTGGGGAGGCATGGAGACACCTGGCTTTAACACCCTCTGTTCTCTCTTTATGATATGACTTTGCAGATCTTTAGAATGAATTCAACGTTCAGAATTCTTACCTCCTGGGAAACATGGTGTATCAATATCAAATCACGTTACCTAATTAATAGAACACATCAGCACCCATCTTACAGCTCTTAACATTTTCTCACATCTTTAACAAATTCTTATGTACATAGAGCAGTTCATCTTTAGACTGCAAGTATATGCTGATTCGTTTTTTAATCTCCAAAAACAATTATCCTCATGCACATTGGAGTTTCTATTATTCAATGAAACAGAGAATAAAGAAATGACTATCAGGTTAAATTCATTGCCAGTCATAGCATATTTTTTATTTCTTCTCTTTACTTCTTTTAAAAACACATTTTATTGTTAATTGACACACAATTGCATGTATTTATGGGATCAGCACTTCAATATTTACTTCTTCTAAGCTCATTTGATTCATAAGACACTAATAGCTCCATACAGATATGGACAAAACCATACACTGCTTGTCATTTGCTGTAAGTGGAGATCATGTGCCCTGGAGGCGGTAGTGGGTGCTCTTGAGGGGTGATCTCCGTTATCTTGGGTCCTCAGCTTTGCAAATGCAAGAACCAAATATGCCCAGTGATGAAAGATTCTGCTGGGTGGTTTGACCATTTATGTCATTCAATCCTTCACAGCAAATCTGTAAGAGAGATGCTATCTCACTTTGTACAGACTGAGAACCTTAGATTCCTGGAGTTTTCCTATTGCCGAGGTCATGTGTTTAAGAAAATTGAAGAAATAGGACATAAACTTGGGCTTATCTGATCCTAAAGCCAGTGATTTTCCTCAAAAAGCTGTATGTGTGTGACTTGTCTTGGGTGAATTAGGCTCCAGGACGGTTGGTGTCTGTTGACTATCGGGGGAACGATGCAGAAGAAAGGAAAATAAGCAAGCAAGCACCATTCTGGGTTGCTGCGGAGGTCTCTTTCTTGTGAGTTTTGTACTTATATTCATTCAGATTATCTGTACAATGCGGGCACTTTCCTGGTGTTCTTCTCTATGAAACTCACCCTGGGACTTTGTATCAGACTCTTCCAGGTTTGACAGCTATCCTGTGTCTGAGGATCCTAATTCCATGCACATACTTCCATCTTCTATTCTGACTGGAGTTTTAAATCATGTGTGAGTCCGTTTTCCACCACTATTATAATTACCTGAGACAATCAACTTATAAAGAGAAAAGGTTTATTTTGGGCTCACAGTTTTTGGAAGTTCTAGTCCATGATCGATTGGCCCTGTAGCTTTTTAGCCTATGGCAAGGTCACACACATCATGGTGGGGAGAATATGGCAGAACAAAGCTGCTCACCTCAAGGTCAGGAAGCAAAAGAGAAAGAGGAAGGGGTAGGGGTCCCACTATCCCCTCCAAGGGCAGGCTCCCAGTGGCCCAAACACCTCCCACTAGGCCCCTCCTCTTAAAGGTCCCACCACCTCCCAATAGAGCCAACCTGGGGACCACATCTTTAACACATGGGCTTTTTGGGGATGCTTAAGATCCAAACCATAGCAAATCACATAAAAAATGATCACTTCCTATATATTGATTTGTAAAATCCAAGGGAGTTTATTTAACTTTTTCCTCTATTTGCATTTGTGAAACTTGAAAAATGCAATGAGAGAAACTTCCATGGAGGATTTCATGATTGGACCAACTTCTCCAAAATGGGTCAAACTTAATTTCAGGCAATTTCTTAGCCATTTCAAGGATATTTTTCTCATTTAAATGGCAGGAGTAATTGTGTTGCAGAGAATTGCCCACTTTTGTTAACTTTTGACAAGTGTTTATCCTCATCCAGTACAAAACCTTCACTTCTAAAGAAGAGTTTTTGAAAAGTACTGTGGTGCCCAACATAGATAGAACCAATGGAAAATTTAGTTGAAAGATTTTGTGCTATTTCATAGAGCATGTCAACCCCCCAAAGTAACAAAAGATATGGTCGTGAATATTATGCACATAGGTGTGCTCTAACGGGAAGTGGGCGGAGGAAATGAAAAGACGCATTTTGAAATTAATAGTCACCTACCATGTTTTGCCTTCTTCTGCTAAGCCTAACCTTCACTGCTGAAAGCAATGTATATTATTGGTTTCCCTCTTCTTTAAATCACATTTGCATCCAAGTGATAATATAACAACACAGGGCACAGTGTGAACAGCCAACCAGAGAATCATTTAAACAAATGGATTTGTAAAACATGATTGTTTTAAGCCTGTCCGTGTCAGGACTGCAATTTGAATTAAACATAAGGTGACTTCCTTCACTGAATCAGTAAGTGCAAATAACATTGCTCACAACCATGTTTTATTTCACAGACAAAAATGGTTCTTAACAGCTTTCTGAAGGCTATACCTCAGCCACCTGCTGTTAAGCTTGTTTGCTTTTTCTTACAAAATTTGTTCTTTTGCAACATTAAAACAGACAGGCTTGTAGTTGGTTCGCTGGAGACTGGAGCCTAGAGATGTTTGAAAGGCACTTTTCTTAATGAACACCTTAACTTCCTGCACCCCTCCTAGTGGCAGATCAGAACAACAGGAAGAGCACAGGGGTTTGCCTGAAGCCAGATTTTTTTTTTCCTCAGATTCTTACTAGTATTAGCCGACTTGCAATCAGCGGCAATTTCTACCATGTTTGTAAAGGGAGTCTTTTAGTGGTCCATGTGAGGTTTTTGGATTCCAAAACGTTGGTTTCATGAGCAAATAATAGATTCTACCTAGTAAGAAATCAAGAACCTGGAAGATATCTACTGTGTTCGTGTTTACTGTTTGCAATTCTTTCTTTCTTCATTTTTGCACTGGGGTTTGAACTCAGGGGCATTCTTCCTCTGAGCTACACCCTCAACCCATTTTATTTTTTATTTTGAAATGGGATCTCACTAAGTTGCTGAGGGTCTCACTAAGTTGCTGAGGCTGGTCCCAAACCTACAATTCTCGTGTCTCAGGCTCCCAAAGTACTGGGATTACAGGTGTGTGCCACCATGCCTGTCTTATTGCTTCCATTTCTTAAAATAAGATAGAAACCTTTTATAGGTTTTTTATTTGTGCAGTTACTGGGTTTCCTGAAAAGAAAAGTAGTTTTCAACTCATAATGTTGAATGGTTCTGGGAGCACAGTCTGGGAAAGGAAAGATAAACCTATCAAAAAGGTAGTTTATCATCTTTCCTCAGCTTGGAAAAATTCACAGCTACTACTAGATTTTCATGTTATTCTAATACTCTATGCTCTTTTCTCAAAATTCCAAAATGATATCAAAATTATGGAATCAATAACCCAGTGGGATCATGACATAAAAACAAACCAAGACAAATAATAGAAAAACCCAACAGACTTAGAGGAACTATTTCTTAAAAATTAGTGCAGATTTGCAACGGGTCGTTATCCTAGCGCTGAACCTTGATGATCTTGAAAGTAATGCATGTTTTGTGCAGAATGGGGGCAAGGTACTTGGAACTTAGGCTGGAAAAAATACATGGGATGATGAAACTGTCAGACTATTCAATAAATAAAACTAATATTTACTTCATAAATATTTCATGAAGGTTGAGCATATTTTTAATAAAATGTTTTATTTTAGAAAGTTGAATGTAATCTCAAAATATATATATAGTAGCAATTTCTTCTCCCCAAATAAGCTGATTTCTTCCCCTAAAATTAATTCCACTAACTTAAAATTAAATTTCTGTTTTAGACATATGAAATAAAGATAAATACACCTGGGGAAAATTGTGACTCAGCAAGACAAATTCTAAGATGGGTCCCATATTGTTTCTTCCCTCTTGCATTCATATCTGGGATTATCCCTTGCCTTGAGTGGGGATGGGACCTGCCAATTCTTTCTGACCAATAGAAAACGTGAAGGAGAAGGGAATTTGTAGAATCAAAAGTAGAAAACTACATATAATTCTAATATGAAAATAAATGTAAAATACAAGTAGAGTTTGTCAAGAATATTGTCATATGTATCCATGGTAAAAAAAAAATGTATGCCTAGAGTAATGCAAATATATATTAGCACAATAAATCTAAAGCTAGAATTAATTATATCATTAGGTAAAGTAGAAAATACCCTTTTTTTCTTTTTAGAAACATAGAAAATACTCTTACATAACTACAGGAAAAAAACTATGAATCCCAGAAAATTTCCCAATACTATCTTGTCATTGCAAAAAATAAATGTACAAGTCTGGCTAATAAAATTCTTATGAAAACTATTTAAAGAAGGTCTTAAGCAGGGCACAGTGGTGCACACCTGAAGTCCCAGCAGAGAGGTTGAGACAAGAGGATTGCAGATTCCAGGTCACCCTGGGAAATTTAGCAAGACATTGTTTCAAAATTAAAAAAATAAAAGGGCTTTAGGTGTAGTGCAATGGTAGAATGCCCCCAGGTTCAATCTCCAGTAAAACACACACACACACACACACACACACACACACACACACATACACACACACACAAATAAATAAAATAGGTATTAAAAAGTATCAGTAATTAAAAAGAACTATAATAATATTATTTTATAATAATCAAAATAATGATGCATTTGTTTATGAATAATGAGATTTATTAAAGAAAACAAATTTTATAAAAGGATTTTATAAGTGAGAAAAGGGATAGGGTTATTTTACACACATATATAATGTATTATTATATATGTTTTATATACAGTAAAATTATTCCTAAATAACTAAATAAATCCATAAAATAATTTCTGCCCAGTAAATCTAAAAGTAAAATATGAGTTGATAAAAAAGAATTATAGATGGCCTTTTAAACAGATTTAAAGGTGGAAATTGTAATTAGTAATATAAATAACCTTGAATTTTAGAGCTTGTTTTTTACTAAAATGTGCTAAATTCCTAAAGAAAAAAAGCAAAATATAACTTGATATAAATATTTACAACCTATGAGACACATTGCAAAATGGAGCTCATTCAAATGAAGAGAAACAAGACATGAATCCCCAAAGTGGGAAAACCAGTTGGCAAAATGTATTGACGGGAAATTCACAAAAGAAGAAATACAAAGTGTAAATTAATATTTGAAAAGCATTTACAATCAGCAGCATTCCACGTGACCAAGTGATACAAGATCAGACAGCGCCTGGCATATTTATAAAAGGAGTAAGTCTCCATATTTCTACCATTCTATCACAAGTTGCAAATATTTCTACATGCCTGTGACTAAATAGTATATTTAGCAAGGATATTTGCACATGGCTTTTTTGGATATTAAAAAAAAAACTTACATGTACTGCACCTCCCTTCATTTCTCCATTTCAAAAACAACAGTGCTAGTAGTAATTACTTATGAAAAGGTTAAAACAGAAAACAATATGACTTAGAACCTCACATTAAATGTAATTTTGTGCATTTTTTCTGATATTTTTGTGAGACCTAGTTAATGCATATCTCGGGATAGGTACTTTCAGAGGTTTTTTAATGTGCATTCTTTTATACCTTCTTGAAAATATTATATATTAAAATAAAATTAACTGTAATTTAATCAGGGTCAAATGATGATAAACTGACATGATCATGAGACAAACTGGGAAATATATTTGTTGTTGCTGTTCTTTAAAGAAGCTCTATTAGGAAACATCTTTATTATAATATAATAAACTCAACCTTCCTAATGCCAAACCATACCTTGACTTGATATAAACATATGTTTGCAAATAAATTTGATTTCACACATAAAATTTAAAAGTCAAGGCACCATCTGTTCCCATGGAACAAATAGTAGAAGATATTGCCTAAACAGGACTACCGCTTCTCATGTTCATGTGAACCAGACACTGGGTCCATTTATTACCGATTGATGCTAAACATTTTTTTGAACACCTCGTGCTCTTATGCTCAACCAGACCATCAGCCAACAGGGCGAGGTTTCCTGTACCCAGTCATTAGGAAACAGTTGCTGAAGTATTAGCATCAAGAAGAAACAGACGAATCCAAGAACAGAATTAAAATATTGTTTTCAAAAAGCATTTCTGCCATCTGGATAGATTTTCCATGTCCACCAATATGAAGCAGGCTGCCAGAACCACATTCTAAATTTTTTTATAATTTTGTTTATTTCTATATTTTTTATTTATTTCCTATTTCACCAAAAATGAGTATCAGTTCCATGATCTGATCTGCTTAATACTGGACAGTGCTTAGCTATGACAGGAACTCAATTTTTATCAAATGCGTGAATTTTCAGTCTCAATATGGAAAGAATATTTATTTGTGTATAATATACCACAGGTAGGTAGGAAGCATTTGAAAATTGAGCCACCATGATACAGACTACAAATTGAAATTTAAATGACTTCAAGTAGATTCAGCTTAGATTGCTGACTAAGTTGTTTCCCTCTCCTTCCATTAAACTTGATAGACAGGGGTTCAGCTAGCTATTGGTGTACTTGATAGAATTGATACTGGCAGCACGGTCAGGACACCACATCTAAGCCTTGTCTGTCAGTAAACACTCTTGACTTTGAAATAGCCTGTCACTTCCCCCAGTTTCTATTTCCTTATTAAAACTTTCAGTGAAATCCAGTGATTTTACTTGAGATGTCTCACAAAATAACTCTTCATGACAAAGTTTGGAAAACTCATAGAACTTAGCTGCGTGTTATAGATGATTCAATCATATAAAGATTTCAAAGATCTTGAGAAACCAAGAGTTAGCTGTTTTTAATGTTGGTTGATTTCAAACTATCCAAGATTACTTGAACATGATTTACTTATTATTTTTCTTGTAAACCATCTTGAAATCTCAAGGGTCTTGGTAAATACCCTTTCATGGTCCTGGAAGAGGTACTCTTGATTATTTCAAATAATGATCTCATACAGCAAGAATGTATCAAATCGGAGCATGTGAAGATTTTGATAAAGTAGTTTTACTTATATTAATGAATAAAGTGTAGAACTCAATAGCCTATTAAACAATAAAAGATATTTTCCTTTAATAAACATTATTGAAACATTTTCCATATTTGACAATATAAAGAAAACTTTCAATGATTTTAGTACGTGGAAGTAAACTAACCACATTTAGGGTAATGTAAAACAGAACTATAAATTAATGACAAAAATTTACAAAAGGAAAACACTTTGACCTGAAATTTGTAAAAAAAAAAATCACTTTAAAATTTTTTAAATAAGAACTAAGCCAAAATAAAAATTATATAATGTGAAAATAACTAAATGTGTACTCACAAGAAAATCCGGTCTTAAATAAGCTAAATAAGAATACAAATAGAAAGAGTTACATATTCCACATAAATGTTTGAAAAAGTATCAGCAAAATAAACCAAAGGAGAGAACAAATATGCAAATAGGAAATAATTAAAAACTAACTTTAAGGAAAAGTTTCAGAATTTGTTCTTTGAAAAATAATCAAGAAATAGATAAGGAAGAAAAACATAAAATACAGGAAGAAACATAAAAAAATAAAATACACAAAATTATTAGAATTTTGTGATTTCATCACAATAATAATTCAATTAGAATTATTAATGAGAATGAATCACAGATAAAAAGGAAATTAAGATAATTTTTAGGAACTGTCCCAACCCTATAGAAGTATATTTTTCAAAACTGGAAGGAAGTAGATTATGGTCTAGTAAAATATAAGGTATCAGAAAGAGAGAAAAATGAACAGATTAAAACAATAGATGCCTTTTGTTAGATATCCTTAGGGTTAAAGACATTATAAATTTTCTGATATAATCTGGGTGATTTTCAAAACGAGCATAGAAAGAAAGAAGGATGAGCAGAGGTCCATCAACTGGCACAATGCTATACTTTTCTAGAAATAATAAGTTCAGATGGGTGGATATAATTGACAATAATACATCAGATACATAGCTCAACATAGTTAAAAGAGGAAAAGTTTTTTAACATACTCACCACAAAGAAATGATACAAGCTTAAGATGATAGGCATGCTAACTACCCTGAGTTGATCACTATATATAGGAATCCAAGCATCACATTTTAACTCATAAATATGACCAATATTATGTGTCAATAAAAAATAAATATAAGAGTCAGGCATAGTGGTGCACACTTGTAATCCCAGTACTTGGGAGGTTGAGATTGCAGGTTGGAGGCCAGCCTCAGCAACTTAGTGAGGCCCTCTGCAACTTAGTGAGACCCTATTTTCCAAATAAAAAATAAAATAGGACTGGGGGTATAGCTCAGAGGTAGAATGCCCCTGGTTTCATCCCCAGTACCACAATAAATAAATAAATAAATAAATAAATAAATAAATAATAGAACAATTGCCAAATTATAAAAATGATGATAAACCGAAAATTTTTAAAAAATAACTGAGAAAATAAACTATGAGAGCAGTAATATTTGTTCAACTAGTAAACCAATACAGAATAGTCTCATCGAAGATATTTTTAAAGCTGTGATTTAACTGCCCCTAGACAGTACGTTAGTCTAGGAGAGCAAGGAAGAGACATACACTAGAAATTATTTGAAAATACTGACATTGTGGAAATAGTGGTGCTTTAATAAAAAGGTCAAATGCCACCTCAAATGTCCTTCCTTTAGCATCGTTTCCTGGTTCTCCCCGGGTGCTACTCTCACTCTTTGTGCTCCACGACTGGTGTCCATTTGGGCACCTATCCCTCTGTGTTGTAATTGTGTGCTCATATGTGAGTCTCAGTCACTGTCTCTTGAAGTCAGTGACTGTCTTATTCTACTCTGTATCCTAGAGACAAACCACAAAGTCTGGCTCATCACACAAAAAAAGAAACAAAACAAAACAACTACGGAATTCATTCAGTCATTCCATGAGCACTTAAAAATTTTTAACAGCTTGTATTGAGATATAACTGATAAGACAAAAACCTGAACATGGACCATCTGATGAGTTCAGACATATACGCAAACACACAAAGTCTCAAACATACTCAACACTTCTGAAATTTCTTTGTGTCCTTTATTTCTACTTTGATAATAAAACTTACATGAGATCTATCTTTTCAAATTCTGAAGTGTACAATGCCATGTTGTTAATAATAGGCACTGTGCCACACAGAAGATCTCTATAATATATTTATCTATCATAATTGAATCTTTATACCTATTGAACAACTAACTCCCCATTCTGCCTTCTCCCAGCTCTTGAAAACCACTATTCTCTGCTTCCATGAGTTGGGCTATTTTAGATTCCTCATAGAAGTGGACTCATGCCTTGCTTGTCCTTCTGTGGCTGACTTACTTCACTTACCACAATGTCCTCCAGGTCTACCTACACCCTTTACGACAACAAACACCTTTCAACTATTGCCTTTCATTAATGAAGGACCACAAGCGCTATCCACACACTTTTGGGCAGCTCTCTTGTATCCAAAGCCTTGGGATCAGCTAGTGCTTTGTGATGGATCTTTACGTGCCAAAGTGAGAAACCTATGGAAAGCACAGTCCCTTGGCAAAAAGAGCTCAGTCGTTTGGAGAAGGATGTGCAGACTTCCAAAAAGACTGGAAAAATAGCACATCTCCACTGAAGTGGGTGGTTACATAAAAGGGAGACAGGCACGGTCTAGCTTATTGTCAGAATCTCCTCCAAAGGACAGAAGAGCCTCAGAAGAATTGCCTCATGCTACAGGATGCTTAACTGTGGAGCAGAGTGTCTGCCTTTTGCATAGTAACTAGCATCTGTTTTTAAAATGAAACACCATTATCAGTTTGGCTCCCTTGTTCTGTTAGGAAGATGGACATCCCCCAAAGTCAAATTTGTTTTCCCAGGAGAGGAATTCCCAAGGCTGTGACCAGCGCAGCAGTCATGTGACTCCCTCCACCCTTCAGCGACTATTCCCTCTAGCACTGTTACTTGTAGAGAAATGTGTCACCGGGATGGTGTGCTGATTATGTCTCTCCAAGTCTGTCTCCTTGGTTATGAACAGTGTCACTGATTCACCAAACTTCTTCATCCAATTGGTTCCATGTCCTTCTTAATTGGGGCACTCAACTCATTGGAGTACAGTGTGATTCATTAGGAAACAGACGAAGCCCTATGAGAGATATTCATTCCAAAATTCTGCTTAAAAAGCTGGAGCTGAGCCCGATGACTCACTATCATTCTAAGCGAAAGGAACACCGGGTGGCCATCAGTCTTGAGAGTGCAGAGCTACTGGGGCTGCCCTGGACATCGGTGCCAGCTTCCAGACAAAAATGACACTTCTAGAAAAATCTGATCAGGCTTCCTTACCTCCCCTGCATCCTCCTTTTATCTTTCAATTCCTGCCATGCCTTGAGTTTATTGTGAAAATCCTTCATGTAAAAAGAAAGTAAATACAGTCAGGTGTAGTGGCACATACCTGTGATACTGTACTTGGGAAGCTCAGACAGGAGGATCGCAGGTTTGAGGCCAGCCTCAGCAATGTAATAAAACCCTCAACAACTTAGAGAGACCCCACTTCAAAATAAAAAGGGCTGAAGGTGTAGCTGATAGGTGAAATGTCCCTGGGTTCAATCCCCAGTACCAAAAAAAAATAAGTATATAATAGTTTTATTATTTTTTAAATCACCCTAATAGAATTTCTGAGATGGAAGTTTAATTTTTAAATAAAGTAAAAATTATGCTATTATAGAAATATATAACATTTGAACAATCACAGTTCTATCATAAAGAGTCACTAAATATTTGTTGAATGAATGAATATTAATTTGTTGTGAGATCAGCTGAGCCCTTCATTCAGCCTTTAAAAAATAAATAAAAATAAATTTCTCTAAACTTGTCGGATATTTAAATGCTCTCTTGGATCATTTGCATGAGAACAAAGTAGATAATGAGTGTGACATTTGTTACCTATGACTAAGCATGATCTGCAGGGCATGTCATCCAGTAACTATTTTGTCTCATTTTGGGAATTAACCCAAGGTAGCTGCCACCAGGAGGCATTGTTGAAGATAGCACAAAAATCTAACTGTCCAATTATTTTTCCATACAAGGTTAATTGAAAGAGACATAAAAATATACTGTCTACTCATGGCTTTTATTTTTCCTAGAAAATAAACTAACTACCAAAATATCAAAAATACCAAAAAACTCAATATATACATTTATACCTCACATTAAGAAAATAGCATTTCAGCAAGGCATGGTGGTACATGCCTGTGATCCCAGTACTTGGGAGGCTGAGGCAGGAGGATCACAGGTTTGAGGACAGTGCACAGTAACTGAGCAAGATCCTGTATCAAAATAGAAAATTAAATAGGGCTGGGGGTGTAGTTCAGAGGTACAATGTCCCTGGATCCAATACCCACTAGAAGAAAAAGAAAAAAGAAAAGGAAGGAAGGAAAGAAGGGAAGGAGGGAAACCATTTCTAGCAAAATGCAATGAAGAGTGAACATTAAAACTGAAAACCATATTTTGAAACTTGCATTAGTGGTAAAGCCATCTAGAATATGTATTGTTTTTTGTGTGTGTATGTGTGTGTGTGTGTGTGTGTGTGTGTGTGTGTGTTTGTGGTACTGGGGATTGAACCCAGGGTCATTCTACCTCTGAACTATACCACCAGCCCAATTTTATTCTTTATTTTGAAACAGGGTCTCACTAAGTTGGGGAGGGCCTCACAATTTGCTGAGGCTGGCCATGAACCTACAATCCTCCTGTCTCTGCCTCCCAAGTACTGGGATTATAAGCATGCGCCACCAGGCCCAGTTAGAATATATTATAAACCAAGATTACCATGGAATCCTAGGAGCTCCAGCTTGTTCCTCAGGTTGAAATTCTCCTCTTATCTATTACAGAAAACTCCTATCCCCACCTAGACGCACACCAGCTCTATTTTTAGGACTGTTCCCGGGGTATCCAAGGTGTGTGTCTTATCGGTTCAGTATACTCTAAATTTCTATGAATCCAGGATTCTGTTCACCCAATCAGGCACCAGGGAGACTCTCACTTGGCAACCCATTTAATTACAATGCAGACTTTACTGCAGGGATCAAATTTGCCCCTGAGCTGGTGGAATATGCTTGGAAGTCACCTGGACACATCGAGAGTAAACTCTCTTCTCCACATTGATTTTCAATTGGCAAAAACTGAGTGAGGGATCTGTAAAGACCATGCTTCCGTGGCTTTTCTTCCCTGGCGCTCCCTTTCCTTCCTCGGGGCTTCATAGACTACACCAGGCAGTACTCCCATTCATGATTAATCCTTAGCCTCTCTGCTCTTTATTAACCTCTCCTGCCTGATCAGGACTCTAATTTGATTACTCAATAAACATTCAGAAAATGTCAAAGGGTCATTGCTTTTTTACTCTAGACCTTTTAAACGTTTGGCCATTTGCACATTTTTAACATTTTGACATTTTTAACAACAAAACAAGGAACCTCCACAGTTTTATGCAAATGGTTTTCTTGCTGAGGGAAAAGGGCTTCCTCTGATAGACAAGTAAAAAGAGCTCATTTTCAAAAAACAACAACAAAAAAAACATGCTTATACTCTGGCCCAGCCCATTTTGTGCTGCTGTAACAGAATATCTGAAGTTGGGAAATTAATAAAGAACAAAATTTATTTCTCACAGCTCTGTAGGCTGGGAAGGCTAAGGTCCAGCGGGTAGCAACTGGTGAGACCTTTTTGCTTCATCATGCCATGATGGAAGTCTAGGGAGCAAGAGAGGGGGCTTAAAAAGCAGCCAACCTTCTCCTTTTATAAGGAACCCATTTCAGTATTGGCAATCAAGTTTCCAACCTATGAACTTTTGGGGATACATTTACACCATAGCAGGTTCCATTAGAGACACTTACCTTGAAGCTCAAAATCTTTGTACATCTGTGTTTTACACCAACTCATGCATCAAGTTAGATTTGTTCCGCCACTTTCCTAATTTTGTGACCTTTCTATTATACAAAAGTTAATCTCTCCGTAATTTTTGTAATCATTTTTTTTTCCTTAAAGAAAGTACTTAGGCTAACTGGTAGAAATTTTGCCTAACAATTGGAATTGTTTTCCAGGCTAACAAAGTACTGAAGCAAGTGTAAGAGGAAGAACATTTGTTATATTCTAAAGGATGAGAGATCTAGTCCTGATTGTCTAGTGCCCTAACTTTTGCTACTGACCATTAATTTGCTAATCTTGGCTCTGCTTTCCTGATGAATGTTAGACTAGGTTTTCTCCAAGATCCTTATGGAACATCTCTAAGACTCTTAATCATAATATCCCACAAAACTCTACAATGCTGCATATAATTTGATAATGAAAGCCAACAACTTGTTAAGTTACACTAACTGTTTTTATGTGGTTATTTAATCTGTGGCCATATGGTGGCTTATTCTGTGTCTTTTCACCCAAAGTATTTTACTTCTCCTTGGCCCACTATAGAATTTTGTATATTATGCATTCAACATATGTTGATGTATTATGATCGACATATGTTGATCAAAGGGAGGAAGGAAGAAAGCAGAGAGTGAGCAATGGAGGAAAGTACCTGAATAAGCAGACTTTCTCTCCAAAACCAAGCACATCTGCTCCCCTAAACCACAAGAGGCAGGCTAAATTATGATCTGTCTCTGGAAACTCACAACCTTTACCATTTGTTTTCATTGGCACAGAATAGCTAATACACTCTTCATCTTAGGATTTCCTTTCTCTCTGTAAATTATGGGAGTGATGTTTTCCTTCCAATACTGGTCCTCTTCTGTGCTCTTAAGCCCCACAGTTATTCAGTATAATTGACTGCGTGACAACTTGAGATAGAAGTAATGTTGGGTCAGCAATCTGAGTCACATATCAAAGTAAGAAGGTATTATGGGACAAATCACATTTTAATCAGTTGGAGCTTAGATAAATGCAGGAATATTGATAGCATTTATGGTTTGTATAACGGCCTGTGGTGTGACGGAGCAATAACACTTTGAAATATAGGCGGTGGATGTTAATTAACAGTAAATCATAATGGAACTCCTGTGGTATTACATGATGTCCATGTGAAATCTCTAATAATTTATAATGCTTGATGTGATCCCACAGCGTGTGACTACAAGTGTGATTATTTGTAGCTCTACTTCATGTGCAGCATAAAACTTACTTTGGAGGCAGTGTGCAATGTTGCTGATACACACTCCTTGTTGCTAACACAAGAGTTTTCCTTCTAAGAGCATTTCAGCTCTTGCAGAATCAAGATGGGGCTTCAAGTGTGCGAGTAAAACTTAATTGTACAGTGAATAAACATTATCTCACAGGAAATACATAAATACATTTTTCCAGGAAATAATAAGTGGAAACTGGTCTCTTAATTACTGGTTCATAGCTGCCTGGTCTCAGATGTCATGATTGTGAGTCCTTAATGCTCTAATCTTAGACTAATTGCATCCTTGACATCTAATTGTTCTGTTCCAACCCTGACAGCCACACTGTTCTTTCTAATGCTTCCTGGGGAGGAACAAGGAGGAAGGGGGAAGAAGAGACTTTTAATAGCAGACTAAAAAGTTTAAGGATACTTAGCCCCGCTCCCAAAATTTCTTAAAGCCTTTAAATTTCAGGAGTAGAAGAAGCACGCCACATGTTAATGATACGTTTCCTCCGCATTATTAAAGTGTTCCCACCAGTGTTATGTTAGGTGAGTGACAAATGAGTCAAAAATGCTAATTGGATTCGACTGGCCTTTTTTCCCCCTAATTTGTACCCACAAATTAGCTCTTGTTAATCACCTTGTAAATATCACTTGCAAATATATGAGAAGCAAATGAGCAGTCCTCAAGGAAATGATTTTTCCCTTCAGAACCATCTTTCCATGTCCCTGCCCACTTATCCTTACATTGAAACCGGAGCCCGAGGACGAGGGGCAGAGAGTTTCAGCTGGAATGAAGGGCTTCATTTGCCTCTTTCTATGCAAAACCAACAGACCCTTAGCCTGGGAAGCCAAATACAAATTTCTTCCTTTTGAAAATATCACAGGAGCAGCTGCTCCTCAGCTATTTTGAGTGGGTTTTCTGAGAACAGCTTGTAGCTGCAATATTGTATATGGTAGATGGTTGGCAAAAAGCTGGCTGTGGGAGGGGAGTAAGTAAAACCTAACAACCAGGATGAGCTGCAGTAACTGACGAATGGGGACTGAAGCTGGCAGTGCGGGGGGTAGAGGGAGAGGCCATGCCCTGAAATGGAAAGAGATGGATGAGAAAGCACCGTTACCCCAATCTCAAAAACGTTCCCCTTTATTATGAATCTAGACTGAGTTTAATACTTCTCATTTTTCAATATGATTTTAAGTGACATAAAATAAGGCAGAGATTAGTGGTAAAGACAATGGAAGGAATCACAAAAGAAGGAAGAGAGATAAGTTCACATGTGAGTGAAAATGCACGGTGCAGTAAGGCAGCAGGCCACAGCCCCATGTCTTCCTAGGCAGGAGCCTGCGTGTTGGTAACACACTGGCTTGCCCATTGGATCTCTGGCTGAAGGCTAACATGGCTTAGGGTCCCGGCTCAGGTGATAGGAGCTGATTCCTGCATGCAAGAAGGAAGCAAGGTTAGCCTAGCCAGAATGTTGTCAGAACAGAGTCAGCTTCTGAGGTCAAGCTGAGCCAGTGTCCATGGTGTATCTCACATTGGAGCAACTGACGCCTCCCTGGACCTTCGGCTCTTAGAAAACATGTGCATGACCACCCTGTGTGTTATCCCTAAATGTTGTGTTATTATTCAAGCACCCACTCTCCAGATCTCAGGTGCTTGGCATTTCAACATCTCCCTCTAACACTGATCTGGTCTTGCCATGAGCGGTCTTAGCGCTCACAATGACTTCATTTCCATTGGAGTGATGGAGGGGGTTTAGAGGAGGGAGGAGGGGAGACAGAGATGTAATGGAGCTAAAAGTTTTAATAATGCTATGTACATATATTAAATTATCAATATCAGTACATGTATGGGGGGAGGGAGTACAGTGGGACCTGGAGGGAAACACACCAACTGTTTTGTATACCACATTATGATATATAATTATAATGCACCAATTAAATTATTTAAAAATTCAGAAATAAACTGTTCTGATTAATGACTGTATTTTTTATATTTTCTTTTAAAAATTAATTTCTTACTCCTGTTCTGAACTGTAACTTTGGCCATATGTAGATATTTAAAATTTTTAAATAAATTAATGAGTTTAATAAGGCAAGTAAGGACGCATTATTTTTTTGAAAATTTTGAAACACATATAACTTACTCCAAAATAGTGCATTTTCAAACTCTAGAAGATTCGTTCATAGTGATCCTTTAGTGACCTCTAGTACTTTGGAAATCTGAAAGGTTTTTGGGTTATCACACTGATTGGAGTCATTCCTGGAATATAATGGACAGGGTTCAGGAATACTTAAATACACTTGTAGTCCTGCCAAGTTGAAAAAAATCACCCATAATTCAGCAGGACTTTAGATATTCCACAGGACACTCTTAAACATGAAATATCTGTTTATAATTTTGTAAACCTATAACATAACTGTTTTAAGTATGAACATAATATACTTTTTTGCAAGGGCTTGATGTAACATCAGCTATTTTAGGACAGCAACAACTGTTTGCATAGAGGAAAGACTATACTTCCTCTGGACCATTACCAGAAGTTGATTGCTATTCTGAAAAACCACAACCCCCATGGAAAGGGCACTCATGAAATTTGAGTTGCAATATGAGGCTCCTATATCCCACTGCATCTATACCAATCACATTCATGGTGATTCTGTGTAGAGGTGTAAACAGTTGGCCATTTCATTAGCTCTCAAAGTGTAGATACGATTGAGCATTTGTATCTTGTAAATACATATGCTACTGCAAATTATTTTAATTTTTCTTTTATATTGTAGTTAGAAACTTGAAGAGCATTACATGAGATCAACTGCATAAATAGGTTATGCTATCTATAAATTCTATATCAGGATTGCATAAGACATAATAAAATCATACTTTTTTATAGAAAAAAGGAGGAATTAGGTCTGGCAGGGTTGAAAATCACAGAACCGGAACATTCTCTGAACAAATTTATGAATGGAGTGTATGGTTGTCCATTTGCTGTTTCAGATCAAACCTTCTTTTCCTGATCTATACTCACACATTCCATGTTTTGCATCACAACAGTTTATTGACTTCTGGTCTACTTTCCCTATTCAACTTGTCAGGTGACATTAAATCAAAGGATGCTGCTCCAAGAAGGAGGCTGCACAGGGAAACAAACATTCACCTTTTTCAGCTCTGGGTTGCAGATTCTTAGACTCTTCTTCTAAGTCTCAAGAGCCAATTAGAAAACCAATGAGGACAATTTGAATCTCTTGATCCATTATTTACTAAGATAGAGTGGGCTAGACTAGAGCTCACACTTGAATCCGTTGGAGAATCTGCTGGTAAGGAGTTCACAGGATCCTGCTAACTCTTGTTCCTAAGACTCTTCTGTGTCTGACTTGATTCTTGGTTGGCAATGCAAACATCTCCCTCCTGCATACCTAGATTTTTCCCTAAAAGGGACCTTGCTAGACCAATTGTAGATTTATCAATTATTACTGTTTAATTCATTTGAATGAGCCATTCCATATTACCATGTGATTGCTACAAGACAGAGGACCTCTTTTTGGGGCTCCATGAATAGAGTTCCATGGGAGTTTGACCAGAGACCTTAACTCTTCTTAGTCCAACGCTTACTGTGTTCTTTGCCACTGACTCTTGTAGTGATTTTCTTCTTGGGTTTTACTTCTCCCTCCTTTGGGGCTGACTGGCCTGAACTATTTTTCTGAAATGTAATAATCTACCTCTTGTATCTCTACTAGCTAAGTTTGAAGCTTTCTTGTTCCTCCTAAACAGCCCTTCTCAGTCCATACATAATTCTTCTTTTTTTTTTTTTTTTTGTACTGGAGGGGCATTCTAACTCTGAGTTATACCCCAGCCTTTTTTATTTTTTTAATTTTGAAACAGGGTCTTGCTAAGTTGCTGAGGGTCTTGCTAAGTTGCCAAGGCTGGTCTTGAATCTGTGATCCTCCTGTCTCAACCTCCCAAGTAGTGGGATTACAGGCAAGTGCCACCATGTCTGGTTTGTAATTCTTTCTCTTAGATATTAAAATTATCTAAATAAAAACAAAATGTTCTCCTTTTTTCCTCAGTAGAATGGATATATTGAAAAGAAGACTCAAAATTGTGGCCCTAATAGCAAACATATTCCTATTGCAAAAAATGCATACAGTAGACATTATCGCCACTAAAACCAGTCAATTACCTTCCCGGGCTTTGATCCAATTGGTCATAAGTATCTTGTTATATTTGGCTTCCTTTACAGAATTTTCTACAAAGATTCAACTGCATTGATCACTTGGCATAAGCTTCTTGCATTCTTTGCACTTATATTAATCATTGCATACCAATAAATTGATGTTCCTATTTCTACATAAATTTTTTGTGAGTTTAGTTGCTCTGTTCCATACCCTGGGTCCAATTAATTTTAGGTACACTATCAAAATAAAACTCATGGATAAGCAAAATTGAGAACTGGACCATAAGTCCAGCTATTCACATTAGAATCTATGTAAACAACTAACTTCCAAAGGAATAGCATCAAACTGTATATAGACAATATGCTGTGATGGAAGGAACTTAAAACATGAACTTTAGAGGCATAAATACCTGGAATTTAGTCCATGCTTGCGCATTTATTACTATGTGACATTGAAGAATTAAGCGTTATTTGAATAGTCTCTAAGACCCATTTTAAATACTTAACACACATGTACATGCTCATACAC
Source organism: Glis glis (assembly GCA_004027185.1). Lineage (NCBI taxonomy): Eukaryota > Metazoa > Chordata > Mammalia > Rodentia > Gliridae > Glis > Glis glis. The sequence goes on from PVJS01003168.1 coordinate 70,211, forward strand.
ATTAACTTGATATTTGCTATTTTCAGTCCTTAATTGGCACATGCACCCTGCTATTTGCACTGATAAGAATGTTTTTTGTTACCAAGGAAATGGCCCTGGTTCTTAAACTTAAGGGAATGCTGAAGCAAAGGATATATAACAAGGGCTTATTCTTTGGATGATTTTCCACTATGTTCAACTGTCCTGAGATCCTAACTTCTACTATGATGGAGGAAACCAATGCTAGACATTTCCTTAGTTTGATACTTATTTTGTAATCACTCCCTTCTTCCTGCTTTCTAGGAATTAAAGTGATATGTAATGCTAAGATTGGCCCAAGAATATGGTAACCACAGGCCATTTTGAGTTGCTGCCACTATATTCTTCTAGTTCCGAAGAAATTATCAAAGTAACCCATATGAAAACATCCACCGTAACTATGGGTAACACAAGAACTAAGAATTAATATTCTCTTTATTAGCTTACTACTAGTGCACAACACTCTTTTTATCCTATTATGATGGGTGCTTCAGAGACCCGAGGTTCACCTATGGACATGACTAGAAGGGGAGAGTGCCAGGTGACACTGAACTTACCAAACCATCACAAGCTAGGGTAAGTCTCTTGACACATGTGTTATGCTTTTATTAAAAGCAATAAGGCTTTCTTTCTTGTTTTAGCAATAGAGTTAGGATTATTGTATTTGCTTTTGGGAAATCCCTAGATGTTGGGGTAGAAGGAATTAGCCAAATACCACCAGTGCTCTTGGGTATTCAATTCTTACAGGAATCCCCCTAAGACTCCTGAGTTACAACAGCATATTTGTTGTTATTTTATTTATTTATTTATTTATTTATTTATTTATTTTGGTACTGGGGATTTAACTCAGAGATATTCTACCTCCAGGATAAACCTCCAGCCCTATTTATTTCCTTTTTTTTTTTTTTTTGGAACAGGCTCTCACTAAGTTGCTGAGACTGGACTTGAACCTGTGATCCTCCTGTCTCTGTCACCCAAGTACTGGGATTATAGGCATGTGACACCAGGAAGAGCAAAAAGTTTTAATACTATCAATCTTACAAGTTTGTTGTGAAAATTAGACATAATATACATAAATGTAAACAATAGGAATTCAAGACATGACTACTCTTAGACATTATAAATCAGAAATAACCAACACTTCCCACACTAGTTGGGGGGAGTGGAGATTGTGACTGATCCCAACAGCCACACATTTGTGAATATCACTCAGTTTATGCCAAGTTTTTATTATGGGAATAGTTCATAGACTATTCACTCAAGGTGAATTATAAATTCCTTGTGAATTGTAAAATGTTCTACATCCAGAAATGCAGTTATCCAGGTAACTCTGTCTGATTGAGGAAGATTTCCAAAGAATTGATGATACAAAAGTCCCAATATGTAAATTGGGTTAGTGTATTAGTCAGCTTTCTGTTTGCTGTGACAAAATGCATGAGAGAATCGACTGAAAAAGGTGTGATAGTCAATCTAGTTTGTCAACTTGACCTGATCATAACACACCCAAGATCATGTGACTTTGGGTGTGTAACAGCAGATTAAACAGAAAGCCTGCCCTGAATGTAGGCAGCAGGATTCTGATAGGTGCAGGACTTAGATAAAAGAGGGAGAAGCCGCGTAGAGCAATGCGCGACTCTTTCCGAAGAAAACGTATCTGCTCTCGCCTGAGATCGTCGGCCTCTGGCTTCGCCGTTTCTCTGAAGAGCTTCTTGATCTTCTGCTCTTGTCTGAGATCTTTGGCCTCTGCCCTTCAAACTGAAACTTCACCATCGTTTCTCCAAAGAGCTTCCTGATCTTCACGTCTTGGACTGGGACTGAATTAGTGGTTGCTCCGATCCTAAGACTCCAGCTCTTAGACTGCTCGACCAGCTACTGGTTCCTCTGACTTTCCACGTACAGTCAGAACTTGGGACTACATTGCTTCAAACTGTAAACCCATCTGATAAATCCCTTTTTCAAATATACTCATTCTGTGAATTCTGTTAATCTAGTGAACCCTGTCCAATGCAGAAGGAAACCTTTATTTCTCCTCATGATGTAAGTCCATAGTCAGCTGACTAAATTGCTTTTAGGCCTGTGGTGAGGTAGAGGCATCATGGCATAAGGGTGTGGCAGAGGAAAGCTGCTCACCATATACCAGTGAGGAAGCAGAAAGAGAAAGACAGAGAGAGACAGAGACAGAGACCAAAAGACAGCATGCAGAAGGGGTCAGACAAGACATACCCTTCAAGGACATGGCCCTGTGACCTACTTCCTCCAACTATGTCCCACCCCTACAGTTCCTGTCACCTCTCAATAGCACCCCCATCTGGAAACCAAGTCTTCAGCACATGAACCTTTGGGAGACATTTCAGATATGAACTATATAACAGCATAAATGGAACTCATGATAGTCTGTGATAATACTATTGCTGTACTGTTGAGTTAATATATATTTGGGCCGCCAATTAACCGGTTTGAGAGTCTGTGAGCATGTAGGAGGAAATACGCTCTTGGACTATGTGGTTTTAACAGTTGTGTGGAATAGAAGACAACCACAAAAGAGACTATGCGAACGTGGCATATGTCCTTTAAGTGGTTCATCCTGTTCCTTGGCCTTCGGCACGCAGAGGAAAAGAAAAACACCTGAGTAAGCAAACCCTGTGCATATAAATACTGAATCCACACAAAGAAATTGATGGTGGTTATTTTTCTATGATTGTTTTAAGACAAGCTGTCATTAGAAAATGGGGGTTAAATTCTGCAGTGGGTAATCCTTGGGGAAACAACATTAACTTCGACCCAGGAATGTAATATGATACCCATCAATCTGTGAAACCTTTATGTTGTGCTATATTTAAAGGTGAAGAACATCAAAAAATAATGTCCTTGAAGGAAAGATTTTAGGATAAGACATTTTCTTCTGGTGAGAAATAAAATACCAAAGAACTCGTCTCAGAGTACATACACAGCTTATTTTCTCAAAAGAAAAAAAAATAGAAATAAACTAGACTCTTCACCCACCACATCAATCCATAAAGGGAATTTTCATTTTCAGTAATGTCAGAAATCTGACAGCCTGACATGTATAATAAAAGACAGTCCAAACTAGGAAGGGATACAATAGATTAATGCTGAGAGAAAGGGAAGGAACCCATTTATTTTATGATCCAAGAGAAAGTACAATGTGAGAATAAGAGCCATCCCAATGGATAAATGGATATGGAGAAGATTCCTTCCTGTGCCCCAGCCATGCATGTACGCATGTGGTGACAAGTGACAATGCTGTACTGCTGGAAGAGTTGCAAGAATATAGAGTAAGAATTTCTGAAGCACAACATGAAGGGGAGACTTAACTCTGAACGAGGAGGGGACATTAAGAAAAACCCTCAGGTAGTCCATGATAAGCCATATTTGAGCCTGAGACAAAAGCTAAAATGTGCATATCTATATACACTCACCAAAATAACCTCCCATATTTTAAGCTAAATGAAAAACGGGGTAAATCTCTATGATCAATAAACACGATTATTTATAATGCCCAAATTGCCCAATCAGTTTGCATACCATGGTTAATGTTTATAAATCTACCCAGCAAGGGACTCAATCACCCAGGATCCCCAAGCCAGTTTAATTAACAATAAAATAAAGTCATAAAACAAACAACAATAATCTGTCTTTATTTAAAGGCTTGATATTTCTTTTTCATTAATTTTATTTTAAAAATATTGAAATAAACTTATTTTTATGACTGATGCCACTAAAGACACAAGAAATATTCTCTGTCCATAAATATTCAAACTATAGTTGAAATAGACAGGTTTTTGAAAGAAACAAAATTAAAGGGGAAATAAGTGATTTTAGTAGTGTTATATGTAGTTAAAAATTAAAATTGAGCCAGGCATGGTGGAGCACGCTTGTAATCCCAGTACTTGGGAGGCTGAAACAGGAGGATTGCAGGTTTGAAGACAGCCTCAGCAAGTAGTGACACTCTCATCAACTTAGCAAGACTCTGTTTAAAAATTAAAAAATAAGCCGGGCATGGTGGCACATGCTTGTAATCCCAGTACTTTGGGAGGCGGAGACCGGAGGATCCTGGTTCGCGGCCAGCCTCAGCTCTCTCGCTCTCTCTCTCCTTGTCTCTCTCTCTCTACTTAGTGAGGCCCTCAGCAACTTCGTGAGACCTGGTTTCAAAAATAAAGTATAAAAAATAGGGCCGGGGGCGTAGCGCAGAGGTAGAACGCCCCTGCGGTCAATCCCCGGTACCACAAAAAAAACATTATATATAAAATTAAAAAAACAAAATAGTGCTGAGGGTGTAGCTCCAAGGTAGAATGCCCCAGAATTCAATCCCTAGTACCACACACACAAAAAAATTAAAATTGTAGTTAAAGGCAGCAATAACAAGAACAAAGATAAAAGTGCTTTAAGTACAATGATTTTATTTGTGATTTCAACAATATATTGAAAGAAGAAATAATACTATTTCCACAGAATTCCTTACATAAAATAAAAAATGTGGAACTGTTATACCAAAACCAAAGAAATGACAAGATAGGAGGGATACTATGGGCAAATAATCCTTATTAAGTCTTCAAAACATTTTTACCAAATCAAATCTGGTAATATATAAGAAGAATAATATACAATGAACCAAGTGGAGTTTATCCTGAAATGTTTTTTTTTTACTAATGATCAAATTAACATACTAAAAAATCTTATGATTATCTCAGAAAATACAAGAAAAATATCATCCATTTATGAAAAAACTATGAATAGAAGCAATACTCCCTACTATCATAGAAGGCACAAAAAATAAAACCAACATCATAGTCAATGAAAAAATTAAAAACTTTGTTCTACTCAAGGCACTGTTAAGAAAAGAAAAGTACAGGTACAGATATTGAAAGAAATATGTGAAAAACAGATGTCTGACAAAGAAACTGCATTTAGATTACACAAAGACTTTAAAAATTCAACACTAAAACATCCATTAAAGTGAGCAAATGATCTTAATAGTCACTTTGCAAAGATGACATATAAATGGAAAATAACATGAATAGATGCCCAATACCATTAGTCATTAAGGAAATGCAAATTAAATTCCAAAGAGATACCACTTTACCCATATTATAATAGTTACTATGGTTTGAATATATAAAAACAAACTATTGAAGTGTTTGTAGGGGATTTATTCATAATTGGCAAAAGCTAGAAACAATCCAAATTTCCTTATTCTTGCAAATGGATAAACGAACCATGGTATGTCCATACAATGAAATATTACTGAGCAATAAAAGTGAACAGACCATTGATACTTACATAAATGAACCATAAATGCCCCTCAAATACACTGTGCTTAATAAAAGAAGCCATACTTCAAAGACTACCTACATACTGAATAATTTCATTTACATTATATCCTTAAGACAAAACTATAGGCATGAGGACTAGATCAGTGATTGCCAGAAGTGGGGAAGGATCCACTGTAAAGTCAAGTCATGAAATAAATTTTGAGAGCAATAGAAATTTTTGGTATCCATGCACTGGTGCATGTATAACTGTGTGGTTTTGTGTGTGTGTGTGTGTGTGGTACCGGGGGTTGAACCCAGGGGCATTCTACCTCCAAGCTACACCCCAGCCCTATTTTTTATCCTTTATTTTGAAACCGGGTCTCACAAAGTTGCAGAGGGCCTCACTAAGTAACTGAGGCTGGCCGCGAACCCGGACCCTCCAGTCTCCACCTCCCAAGTACTGGATTACAAGCGTGCACCACCACGCCCGGCTATAACTACATTTTTGACAAAACCTGTATAACATATATCACAAAGATATAATGTAATTGCTAACCGTATACAATTACTTTTAAAAGAACAAAAAATATTTTTATATTTTAAAAGTCTACAATAAGCTGGGGATATATAGAGAGCTGGAAAGTCGTAACACAAGTCCAGGAGAATTTATGGAGGAAAATGAATACCAACTTAACAAATGTGAATTTTATCCCATGAACAATGAACTAAAGGTATAATATTTATTCCTTGAATCACAGCATCATTTTCTAGGTCCTTACACAATCTTTCTGAAAATAAAAATGAAGTTATCAGAGATGAAATCCTAGAAAATGCATGATGCCAACCAAAACTTAATAATAACACTTGACATCGAATAGTGGTATTTAAGATTTCTAAAAAATATTGGAAGAAATAAAACCATTATACATCTCAAGGGCATTGAAGTCATGAGAAATAGCCTGTTTTGTAAAGCAAATCTCATGACTAACAACCTTGACAATTCTCTAAAATAATCATGTGTTTACTAAGTTAGAAAAGTAACCCATGGACCTATTATATTTCACTTGGGTCTCTAGAAAATTTACCTGTAAATCTTGTTCCTAATAGTTTAAATATAAATATCTGTAGTCAGTATTAGAATATGGGTACTTTTCAAACAAATTACCAACATTTTGCAACTTTATACATTTTATTTCATAAAAGGACAGTAATTACAGAAAGGTATGGTGAGAGTTTAAGTTTATTGTGAAAAGGCTAATGGGAAAACAAAAAGTAGTGAAAAGGTGAGAGGTAATATTGCATAAGAAAATAATTAAGACATATATGCATATATATATATATATATATATATATATATATAGAGAGAGAGAGAGAGAGAGAGAGAGAGAGGAAACACTAACAGTGCCCTGGTTAGAAGTGTGGAGGAAGCACAGCAGTCCATATTCAAGCAAAAACATTTCATCTATTCATCTACCTACATATCTCTCTGTCTACATTGTTCACGTTCACATGTGTGTGGATAGATTGTTAACATAGTATCAATAGTTCCCTAAACATTAATAGGTAACTATATTATACATATTCCACTCTACATTTATAACATTTTTCTAATATGAATCTGTAATATTTATATAACAAGTTAATTAAATTAAAACAACAAAGCATAAATTCCAATAATGCTGTTCTTTCTTAAGAGTGCTTCCTATTTAGCTTGAGTTATTTTTATTTAAATATATGATAAAAATATTTTAAATTCTACATTTTCTTCTAGCTGAATTTCTTGATAAAATGAAAAGGTGCAAAATTATTAGTCCTGTGGCCTAAAACGCTCTTATATGTGTGTTTTCTCCTTCAATTCTCACAACAGTTATATGAAGTAAGTATCAGTTTCCTCTAGTAGAGCATGGTGGCGCATGCCTATAATCCCAGTACTTGGGAGGCTGAGGCAGGAGGATCACAGGTTTGAGACCAGCCTCAGCAACTTAGCAAGACTTTCAGCAACCTCGTGACACCCTGTTTTAAAATACCTTATTAAAAAAAGGGTTGGGGTTTTTAATGTTTGCCATTCTTATTGGGGTTAGGTGATATCTCAGGGTAGTTTTGATTTGCATCTCCCTGACTGCTAATGATGTTGAACATTTTTTCATACATTTATGGGCCATTTGTATTTCTTCTTCTGTGAAATGTCTATTTAGTTCATTTGCCCATTTTTTGATTGGGTTATTCACTTTTTTTTTTGGTGATTTT